>NBIL01132429.1:0-11881 GCA_002752925.1 Viola pubescens var. scabriuscula | reverse complement strand
AATCTCAAACTGCGCATTGCATTGCACACTATCATGGCCTACGAGGCCTACCCGATTTCAATTCGGGTAAAAGATTCATTGTATTTATGTAAAAAATCTATTAAGATTTATGATCTGGCGGTACAGTGTTTTCGAATTGAAATTGTTTCCTATATAAATTCTAGATGTGTTAGCTTAGCGAATGCATCCAAGATTTTGGTCTTCCTCTAGGAATGTCTCGATCGGGGATCACTGTGTCTCATATTCTGAAACAGTCGTGCGAAACAAAAACAGCCCAATTATTATACAAATGAAAATAAATAATTAAAAATGTTTGGGTATTGTGAATTTGTGATAGCTGTCGTCACCACGTATTTGGTCTAACATTGCATTACTAATTCATTGGAAGCTAGCTTTGACTGTGTAACAGTACCAGACTCATCATGCAAGAAGCATATGTGTTAATATTACTCCATTGTGCATGGCTAGCTAGCTGCGACCGAGCCGACCCATTTAATACATTGTAGTGTATCAATTCAAAGTTATCAATCTCCTAGTGTTTCGGTCGGTATGTTAATACATATCGAATTTTTTTTGATCAAAGCGTACGAGCAATTTTCTATTCTATTTCGCTTTTCATCTTAACTATTTCGGTGCGTATCTTACCAAAATTTTAACTGAGATGGATGTTTTGATACTGGGGCATGCCGTCTCGGCCTAAAAGACTATTTTATTTTGAAAAAAATTGTTTTTTCACTAAACAAAATTATTTAATTAAATCTCAAAATAGAAAGCTGCTAAAATCTATAGCTTTAAACGTTATAGACTTTGATTTTAATGTAATTCGATTTTTGTAACACATCTTCATTTTAAATTGTTATTTAGATTGAACATTTGAGGATGTAACTTTGGATGATCTTTTTCTTAAGTGTTTAATTTTCTAATATTAGCTAATTAATTTTATTTATAAGTGTTATATATATATAAAATAGTAGGGTGGGATTTCAGATACTTAGTATATTTCATTCTTAGAAACAAATTAAATAACTACTGGTACAAAATTGACGACTTTAATATCAATAATAATTAATTACGTACTAATGTGTTACTTTTTTAATGAAAAAATAGATTATATTATCATTAAGTTGACCCAGATTAAACAAAAAAAAGAAGGTACAAGTAGATAATTAATAAATAATTAGTACGTAGGTGATTAAATAAAAAAATAAACTATATGGGTAAAAGTATCACATATATAAACTATGATGTGATGGGAGTTTATACCAACATGTTACCGGAGTAAATCCAAACACAGGGTTAGTGTGTGAGTGTGACCTTTCCCTAATTGGGGGATGTCCCATAACATGATTTAATTAAATGGATTAGCTATAGGTTAGGGGAGAGGTCATTTAATTTCTACATTTTTTTGGGATAAAATCTAATTTCTAGAATTGCACATATGGTTTAGAAGTATTTGAATTTATCCCATTAACAGTAATATTTACCACTTTTTAATTCCCAAAGTACAGTAAATGGTACAAAATGACTATATATATATATATATATATTTCAATATCACGTGCCATTGTGTTTAATTCCCAAAGTCATTATGTTCAATATCGACTAATATTGGTTGTGGTCAAATGACAAATAATTTATTCACTTTTTGAGTCTTAAAAATAGATAAAATTATGCTGATAGATTATGCTGATAGACTTACTATCCTTTGAGGGCCAACATAATTTAAACAGGACTAATTTTAATTAAGATGACATTTAAAGGATCCAAAAATAATTATATTCAATATCGAGTATTTCAAACTCTAATGAAACATTGGATTCTAGTAATAATTTGAAATGGAGACCCCTATATGTATATATTAACGTAGAACAAGCTTCACCAGTTGATTGTCATTTCTGATTTTTCAATTCCAATAAACAACAAATGAAAGTGATGATTTATCACACTTCTCGTCGAGCATATCCATTCAAAAGCTTGACAATGTGCCTTCATGATGGGACTAAAAAAAATAAAAAATGATGGGACTCAAAAGACTACTAGGAGATAGCTAGGGCACGATGCATCCACGATTCCACCGAACCGAAGAAGCCGCCGCGCTACTCAATTCAACACGTGGCACCCAAAGAAACAGAGTACAGTTGTTCTTCAGACTTCAGAGGGTAAGAATCCCATCAAAACAAAGACCTCTCCTCAAATTGCCAGATTCCCATGTGCTGGTTTTGCTAATCATAATTGCCTGTTCTTTTAACTTAATTTTAACATTCCGAATCCAGTCAAAGAAACCCAAATTCACTGGTGACGGAATATGGTCCAACGCTACACATTGAAAGTTCGGTAGCAAATAAGAGGGAAATTATAACGACAGAGTGTGTATACGTCAGCGTATAATAGACACATAGTAATAATAGAAGTACTAAAATTATTACTTGTACTGTTTTATTTAATAAATCTATCAAAACGATCACTCTAAACTAATACAAAGTACCAACATTATTGTTACACTATTGAAGAATTGGATATCATTATATTGTTTGCGTTCGAGTGGTAAAAACTTGTATATTTTTAGCTAATATTTTATATTCACTACAAATAAATAAAGAGTAATGAATTTTAATGCGACAATAATAGTTCTTTTTTTTAATAGTCCGGCCGGACTTACAGAGTTGTGAAATATTTACATCTTGGGGCCCATTTGCTATCGATCATCGACGATTAAAGTTGTATTCAAATGAAAATGAAGGCTAGTGTTGGATAAGTTTCTTGTCAAAGAAAGATTGGGATAGAGTTTGAAATATGACACAGTAGAGAACAGTGATGTACTGTAGAAAGACCAGATCCGGTGTGATCACAATCATCACAACCGCCACCTGGCACTCAAGCATTGAGACCTACTAATTTAGAAAATGAGAGTTAGAAACATAACCTTTAATTACTATAAAAAAACATCATCAAGTTTTAGCTGGTTGAACTTGGCTAGCTACTTAGTCGGCTCATCGGTGGCTAGCTACTTATAACACTTCATTTTGAAGGTTTATATATTATATATACACCATATATATTTTCTATTCTACTCAATATAATACTCCCTTCGGTCTCGAAAAAATCTTTTTCTTATGAATTTTTACTGTTCATAATATTTGTCATTTTATCTTTTCCGAAACATATATTTTGTGCAAATGACAATTTTTTTTTAATGAATTAGCCCAATTTTGATGATGGTGTGGTAATTTGAATGAAAATTAAGAGTAAAAATAAAACAACGTGGAATAAAATAAGATCAAAGATCATTATCCTACGGATTTTTACTATCCTAAAAAGACATTCCTTCAAGACCGGAGGGAGTATTTTATTATGACACAAACATGAATTTAATTCAACGTGCTAAATCTCTCTTGACTCAACGATTGGGAGGTTCAGGTGATCCATATTTTTCGCGAGTAAAGTACAATAACAGATAAGATGACTAATTTGGCGCTCAATTAGTTTTTTTACTTCTTTTTTTTTTAGTATGATCATATTCCAACTGCGGCCTCTCTTTCTTTTTTTAGAAATAGTTTGGCTAATTGGAGAAAACCTCTATTGACTTTCTTCTTCTAAAAAGAAATCTCTAAATAATTACGAAATCAAATTAAAGATGCTGATTTTGTTGATGACGTGTTGTTGTTATAGTTATAAGAGGCAATAATAGATCTTGACTAGGACCAAAATTAGTATCATTAATTAAGTAAGGAAGCAGGTACGAATTACGGAAGCATGCAAATTATCCGTTCATACCCTGCAAGTTATAGAGTCATAGACATCAGGTGTGACGAAAGGATGGAGAATTTTCAATGCAAATTATGTGTAAGCATGTGTCAGAGATGATGGACTTAATTAATTAATTAATCGATTGATTGATTACTTAGTAATGGCGAGGAATAAAAATTTAATAATTCAAGTTGGTGGTATTTAGCTTGCTTTAAACAATTTTGCAGCTCGCTGTGTATGGAGTTGAAAACTGAAAACAGAAAACTGCTGTTAGTTGGGCCTCAGTCTTGGCCCATTATTTCTAGTCCCAGTTCAACAGATTGTTAGTTTCATGGAGGCCCAATGTTATGGGCCCATAGCTGTCAAACTCTACACTGCGGAAGTTCGCATCAGCTCCCTTGTCTAGTCTTGTTCTATCCAACGTTTGGTATGGGTCGTTAACACAATTCATTTTCTAACTACTCCTACACCCAACTTGGAACTATAACCCGTTACCATTTTTGCCTTTTTGGTCAAATATGACATCATTTTAGTAAAAGAGAGAAGTATTACTCACTCCGTATTTTATTAATTGACGTCATGAGTTTTTTTTTTTTGAGCAAAATTAATAGACGTTTCGAGTTTTCCACGGTAAAAATTCAATTTTTTCAGTTTTTATTAGGAAACGTGAGAGAGAAGATTAAGAGAAAAGGAAGAGAGAATCTTTAATCCTTATGCACCCCCAAGACGTCAATTAATAAAATACGGAAAGAGTATAAGAAGTGAATTTGAAAAAAAGAAAAAGAAGAAGGGTCTTTCTTAATGGCGGCTCATTAATTCTTCATCCATTTTCAAAACTTTCAATTTGGAAGAAATTATTTTTGAAAAATCAACAACACTTTGAATAATGTAAAAGCAATAATGTAAATATAATAAAATAAGCTAAATCTTCCAAGTTCCAAGTCCCAATGATCCCATGATCCCATGATCCCTGATCCCTGATCCCATCTCATACAGAAACAAATAAGAAGCTACCACGTCATTTCCCGCGTCCATCGTTTCATTTCATACGTATGTAAAAACCCCACTAAACGTCACACTTCCTTATCACCAATCAGGATCCCCCACGTCACACCCCACGGTCAAATCCGCAGCAACGACAACCCATCATTTATTCGTTTATCAGTCTCCTCCGCCCATCCTTAACAACCTATTGTGTGGTCCACCACACCAAATAAAAATAACTCCTTTCCTTTCGAAGTTCCATCATCTCCCCTGCCGTATGGAATCAAGCAATACCCGAAAACGACACCTCCGGCCTAAAATAGGAAAGTTCCATTAAAAAAAGAGACAAAAAATAGTTGAAAAGTTAGGTAAAATAAGGAAGAAGAAGAAGAAGAAACCGAGCGTTAGCCGCAGTAAGTCAATTTCCTCCTCCTGCTTGGTACAGATGAAATGAAACAGATGCATTATTCATTTTTTAACAATAAAATTAACAGCCATCAACATAACCGCGTTCTGTTTCTTTTCCCATTTTTGTTTTGATTTTTCTTGTTTATAGCATATGGATGGCGTGACCCGTTCTTTTCAACAACTCCTCCTTCTTTGTTTTTGTTTTTAAAATTTTCTCCTATTTTTACCGAATCTTATTTTATAGCTAAGGTGTGTTTGGTTGGTGTGTAAACCTAAGCATGGAATCTGGTAGTAGTAATGGTAGAAATTCTCCTCGGTCTCCTCGTCCTGGGAGTGGGAGTCTTAAGGAAATTAAGCAATCTCTTCGTTCAATTCGTAGCTTTGTTTCTAGAAGGTTCGACACATGCACCCGTGCATTTTGGTCTTCCTTTCTCTTATTTTCTTGTTGAATTCTGTTGAATTATGCTGATTTTTTGTTTACTGAATGATGCATTAGGGAGTTAGGGAAAGATGATGCGAAATCTGAGAATTTCTTAAAGGAATTCTATATTCCAGACTACATTCTTGTTGCTGGATCGAAAAAGGATGGAAATGGTGGTGAATCTAGTGGTTCTTTGCATATACCTTCCTGTCCTGTTATTGTGTTCATCAACTCGAAAAGTGGGGGTCAGCTTGGTGGGGAACTTCTCGTTACCTACCGTGGTTTACTCAATCCGAACCAGGTGAATTGTTTGTGCTGTTTTGTTGATTGGATTGTATGAAAATGATTTAAGTTGTGAATAATGTTACTGATGGGGGATGGATTTTGTAGGTTGTTGATTTGGGGGAAAAAAACCCTGATAAGGTGTTGAATGAAATCTATGTGAATTTGCATTTGTTGAAAGGCAATGGTGATGAGTATGCTGATGAAATCGAGAAGCGGCTGAGGATTATAGTGAGTATAGGTTTTTTATGTGATTGGTTTTATGGGTTTCAGTATCTGATAACTGATATAGTACTTACATCATTAGGTTGCGGGTGGGGATGGTACAGCCGGATGGCTTCTTGGGGTGGTTAGTGATCTCAAACTACCTAAGTCTCCACCAATTGCAACCATGCCACTGGGAACTGGAAACAACCTCCCGTTTTCATTTGGATGGGTATGATCTTTTCCATTTTATATTAACTTTAGTAATTTTGTTGGTCCTGTTTTACTTCTGGTTTGTCTTTATCATTCACCAATGGTCAGTTGATGAAATGTCTTACTGGACAGACCTTGTTAAGCTGATCGTTAGTATACTTCATTTCCAATCATATAAATTATTAGATAGAGGTACAGTTACTTTTGTAGTCTTGCTTAGCATGTGTACTGCAGATTTTATTTATGGTTCTGTAACTTATTTTTGACTGATGTACAAATTGGTGTCTTGAATTGCTTAAGGATTCAATTATGAAAAGAGTATTGATATCTTTGTCCCGAGAAGTTTAGTTCAAGAAGTTATGTTTCATAGTATCTTTTATTTTTAGTTTTCCTAAGTTCCTAATTGAAACTCAGAGGTTCCTCGTGGTGTCCGTTTCTTAAGTCTCATGGCATGTTCCTTTCTCAGTACTGGAAACAGCTGAAAAACAAATTGTTGTTTTGTTCTGTGTGGTTCATCAATTTACAGGGGAAGAAAAATCCCGGCACAGACCGTCTATCTGTGGAGTTGTTCTTGGGACAAGTTAAGAGTGCTAGGGAAATGAAAATTGACAGGTAATGCATTCACCAAGGTTTAGAGTTTTCTTTTGTACATGCTCTCACTACATTTACACAGATATAAAATCTAAAATTTAGAAGTTACGGCACCAACAGTCACTGAAAGGTTAGCATTGACAGTGGCTGCCAAAATAAAGGTGAATTGGACATGTTGCGTTCTTAGAACACGTGACTGGGGAGTTTGTTCTTGAGAATTTCATGTCAAACTGCTATACTATTTCTGTGCATTAGCTGATCATATAAAAAGCTTGCTAAGTAGTTTAGTTTGCTACAAAAGTCCCTTCATGTCATTGAATCCTTCTGTGGAGTCGTGGACATCTAAAAAATGACTGTTATAATCCCCATATCCTAGTTTTTCTCTACTACTCACTATTTCAACATCCTGCAATATCT
Source organism: Viola pubescens var. scabriuscula (assembly GCA_002752925.1). Classification (NCBI taxonomy): domain Eukaryota; kingdom Viridiplantae; phylum Streptophyta; class Magnoliopsida; order Malpighiales; family Violaceae; genus Viola; species Viola pubescens. Next base: position 4,614 of record NBIL01132429.1, on the reverse strand, counting down.
TGGTCTAAGTGTCATATATTCAGAGATTCTGGGTGGAACCTAAGAAACCTTTTAATCAATATTTTTTGGTAGATTTTCAAATGCCTCTTCAATTTAGTTAAGAAACGTGGATTTTCTAAACTCAAAACCAATCTATGATTCTTTACACTGTTAGAAATATAAATTTATGCTTTTCAACCCTCGTACTGTTGGTTCAGAAGATTTCAAATATGACTTGAGTTTGCTACTGTCTACAATAATGCTAGAAACATCCAAATGTGCAATCATAAGAAATTATCGTTTTTATGCTATTAAATAATTTTTCCTTTCCTTGAATTGATGAGTAATTGACAGTTTGTTTTGTGGAGGGAAAAACATAATGCCACCTTACCTCTATTTCTCCTTTTAGTTGTTTTGCACTTTTTATATGGTTTCTAAGTTTTTTCTGTGGTCATTAGTTGGCATATTATCATGAGAATGAAGTCTCCCAAAGAAGGTGCTTGTGAACCTATCGCACCACTTGACCTACCACATTCTTTGCACGCATTCCATCGTGTTTCTCAATCAGACTCGTTAAATATGGTAACCTTTTCTATAAGTAAAATGTGTTGGTGTATGTTCATGAAAATTGCTTTGCCTTGTGATAATTTTTTTGATGTTTTCAGGAGGGGTGCCACACTTTTCGCGGGGGATTTTGGAACTACTTCAGTATGGGTAGGAATTTTAAAAGCTCCTTAACAAATCTATGCATACATATGATGCATTTGCATATGCATTTAAAGGAAAGGAATACAAATCCTACCTTAGGCAAGACATTTTGTTTAAGTTATTGACCATGTAGGGACATCACAGGTCAAGTAGAATTAAAAGGAGTCATCAGTGACCAATGAGAAAGAAACAAAAATGGGAAACTCATCCTAGCTTAAGTTGTAAGCTCTAGTATATGTTTGCAGAACTGGTGCAAATTACTGCATGTGCTTCCACCCTAATTCGGTTCTTTAATACGACCACTAACAAAATTCTGTATAAATGTCAGTGCTGGTTCCTTAACTCCCTGCCAGCCCATAATTACAGATATCATTACTTTAACTTTGATAGCTGCAATTCTTTTACTTTGAAACCATGACAAATTTCAGTATCTGGATGTGAATATTTTAAACTCATCTTGCACATGATGAAATTTATGCTTTGATGTCCATGTCATGCTAATAACTCCCACCTTGAGCGCCCTGGTTAATCTTTCTTGAACCCACGTCTTACTTCAATGCACAATCTGACATTGCTCTGATAAATAAGAAATATGGAAGACTTAAGATAGAGTTAATAAAGCCTTTATAATCATCAAATTCTGACTGATCCACGCACGCACATTGGGTCTTGAAACATGGAAGTAACGCATAGATATTTATGTTTTCACAAAATCATTCTTCACGAACTTGTAAAATGAAATCTTAAATTCTTTTTTTGTGGCTACTATCTGTATTATTCCTCTTCTTGACTTCTGTAAATGGTTAATTTCTTCTTGTACAGGAATGGATGCTCAAGTGTCTTACGCTTTTCACTCTGAAAGGAAGTTACACCCTGAAAAGTTTAAAAACCAAGTATCAAATCAGGTATTATATTAGATATTTTTCATTTCTGTTATTTTTTTCAGGGGAAAAATATAATATTTCTGCACTGTATAATGAGTTTTTGCGAAAACATGTCATTATCTTGTTGAGTTTTTATGCTTTTTTTTTCCTTTAATTTTCCTAATATTCTGGATTTATCGCAAGTAACTGTTGAACTTGTTTCTAAAACTGTATTTGATTTATGTAAGAGTACTCCAATTGATGGAAATGACCAAAGTAAACTTTCCTTATTTTCGGATATCGCCAAGTCAATGCACTGCCATTTTATGATCCTAATCCTTATTTATGCAGTAAATGTGCTGTGATATTTTCTCCATTACCCATTGCCACAAGAATGGTACACAATGCATGGGCCTAGTCTAACATCAAACTTAATTGAAGCCTCTGTTATATTTGTGCTAGTTTTGATCTACTCTTTTCTTTTTTGCTTCACCAGAGTGCTTATTTGAAGCTTGGATGCACTCAAGGGTGGTTTTTTGCCTCTCTTTTTCATCCAGCTGCACGGTGAGTTTGTTGTTAGATGGCTGAAACTTCTTTCTTTAAATATGTAGACCCATCTCTCTTTCTACTGTACATATGAGTAAGGAAAAGGTGAGGGGTTGGTATTCTGGTCCTAGCTAGCTTAGCATCTTTTGTATTTTGTTGCTTATGATTCTTCTTTTAGGTATATGGTTCCATGTTTACATGGTTTAAGATTTCGCTGGTAAAGATGCACGATATCAGTTTCTAGTTATCAGCTCCGTGCAGTATTCTGTTTGCTGTACATGTACTTGCTACCTTGGCATGGTCATACTCACCATCTCTTAAAAAGTGATCAGATTTATTAGTCTGCGTCTCTCAAAAAATTATGTCACTGGTAAATACATTCATTAAGTCCTAATTGAACACGTTTTCCAACAAGAAGACAAAAAGTATATATTCTACCCTTGTCAATTTCCACTTCCTGGATTGTCTGCTGATCTCCCTGCTGTCCATTCTTGAGTTATTGACTCACCTAATTGAAAGAACTCTTTTTTTTACAATTCCATACCTCCTAAGAGAAGGAATTCTGCCCTTCTTGTAACATCACACTGCCATCATTTTTTTTCTTTCTAATCTTTATATTGTAGATACCTTTTGTGGAGGCGTTTCTAGTTTCTAGTGAAGGAATTGTGCTGTTCTGTAATGCCACACTACCATCCATCACTTTTTTCATCTTAACATTACATATACCTTCTGTGGAGGCACAAACAATTTGCTAAAAAGCTATGGGATGTATTGTTGTAAGCACATTTAAAGAATAGGCGCATGATGCACCATGGACCTCTAAGATGCATGAACCGATTATGAGTGAGAAAGGAAATTTAGGTTATGTGGGCACCTATCATTTATATTTTGTCTGATGGTAATACCTCTTGGATTTATAATCTTAATGTTTTAATATACAAGATTATAAGTTGCATTGAAGTGTGATTATGTTTTACTGACTTACCCTGGTACCCAAGCTTAGTTCCAAAGAAAACCTTACATATTAGATATATTTTTCTTATAGATGGATCGGCCAGTTCCCTGTCTAATCTCTGTTCTGGTTGCCTTTATGTTTTCGACATACGGTTTCAAGTGTCTTTATATTTGGTCGCCTTCTGGTTGGCTTTTCATGTCTGTGACAGTTGTTTAGCTTAACTGCAGGAACATAGCACAGCTGGCCAGAATTAGAGTAATGAAAAGCCAAGGTCAATGGGAAGACATCAGCATACCCCCAAGGTGATACATTTTAATAAGCAGATCAACTTAATAGTTTCACTTGATGATAATCCTTTTGTAGGGAATTTTCAAAACAACTGCGAACAATTGCTCTCTGAAATATCGTAATCCAAAAATTAATGGAAATGTTTTTTTTTTTTTGGCCATTTTCTTGCTCACTTTGTTTTTATAGTTGTTATTTTTAAAAAATAAAAATAAACTAGCCCTAGCATGAATAAATTGATCCAAGGGCTTTAAAGGTAATGCCTCATTTTTCTGATAACTTTTTTATTTGGATTTACAGCATCAGGTCAATAGTTTGCCTCAACTTACCCAGTTTTTCTGGTGGACTAAATCCTTGGGGAACACCCAATTCAAAGAAATTGCGTGATGTTAGTTCTAACCTCTCTCTCCATACATACAAACAAGTTAAAAAACTCAAATTTACTTGAACTCAGTCCTAATTGCAGCGTTTTTCATGCATTCTCTAACTTGGCAAAATTTCTCATGTATAGAGGGACTTGACACCTCCGTTTGTGGATGATGGCTTAATTGAGGTCGTTGGTTTTAGAAATGCTTGGCACGGGCTCGTTCTTCTTGCTCCAAGTGGACATGGGACTCGTCTCGCACAGGTATGAGATAAATTAGCTTTGAAGAGTGTGGTGAGGAGGTATAACATCACTGTAATGGAAAAGCATACAATTTTACATTAAACATACCGTGTTTCAAGCTGTCTGGCTTATTTTCTCTTTTTTGTTTTATTTTGGTGTGTTTAGGCAAGTAGGATACGGTTTGAGTTTCACAAGGGTGCAGCTGATCATACATTCATGAGGATTGATGGGGAACCCTGGAAACAACCCCTCCCTGTCAACGATGACACAGTTGTCGTAGAAATTTCTAGCCGGGGCCAAGTGAGCATGCTTGCCACCCCATCATGCCGATCAAAAAGTGTCCACGACCCTTCTTCACCTAGAAGTTCTCATGATGAGGAGGGCGACAACGATGAAGAAGATGAGTCTACTGAAGATTGGGAGGAACGAAGGAAGTTCGGAGCTGCTGATACTTTTAAATTTCCAGAAGGGTTTGATCTATCTCGCCTTAGTTAGTCCACTGTGTCACTTTTCTCCACACTAATTACTTTTCTTACTCGCTTAGTAGTAGCTAAGCTGCTAAACCTTCTGTGAGATAATTAATTCTATTAGTACTGTCATGTGAGATTGTTAGAATGTAAAAATGCCACTAGTAATGAGCTTGGTCATTATATACGCAGATCCCAGGCAAT
>NBIL01132419.1:0-13098 GCA_002752925.1 Viola pubescens var. scabriuscula | reverse complement strand
AATTATGTTCCCCTATCGAATTAATGCACATTTATAGTCCCTCATCACATAAAATTACTTATGTGGCATAATTTTCATTAAATATAATGACGTGACACTGAATATGCATACAACCTATGTGACATAGGTGACATGTAAAAAATATTAATATTTTAATAATAATTTAAAACCTAATTTTCAAAGAATAAATATTAAAAAATGCCCAAAATATTGAAAAAACTAGAATAGATAAACTAAAATTTTCTTACAGTCTTCTACCCACGCCGACAGACCATCATCATCAAATCATAATAATTTCCCCTAATTTTCCCCTCCATTTTATTTCCATTTAGTTTATTTATTTCCTAATTTTTATAGCTCGTGTAAAAAGTAAAGAAAAGAAAGAAAAAAGAAGAGGAATTTTTAATGCGTTTGTGAATTCTTTTTGAATTTTTTTTCATAATTTTAAAGTGTAAATTTATTTTTAAATTAAATTAATTAAAAAAATAATATTTATATATGTCACCTATGTCATGTAGGTATATTCAGAGTCACATTATTAGATTTAACGAAAATTATACGACATAAGCAACTTCAATGGAGAAGAGATTAAATATGAGTAATGTTAAAAATATGAGGATTATAACTATGCAATAATTTGGTAGGAGTGTGAGATTAAACAATTTGTATGAGTAGAAGGACCAAAAAATGTGATTAATTTTTAGCTCCATATATTCAACAGCTTCACTAACCAGTCTCACTCTCACCCAATGAGGCCCCAGCTGCAAGTTCTCTGTCTCATGCCTCCTCTTGCTACCATTTTCAGTTTCCTTCTACTCATTCTCCGAGTTAACTCAACTCAGCCTCCATTCTCATGTGATTCATCAGACCCATCAACAATCAGCTACCCTTTCTGCAAAACCACACTTCCCATCGCCCAACGAGCTAGGGACCTTGTTTCTAGGCTGACATTGGAGGAGAAGATATCCCAACTGGTTAACTCAGCCCAGGCCATTCCAAGACTCGGTATCCCCAGCTACGAGTGGTGGAACGAGGCATTACATGGTGTTTCCTATGTGGGTCCTGGTATCCATTTCAATGGCTCCATTAAAGCTGCCACTAGCTTCCCTCAGGTCATCCTCACGGCCGCTTCTTTTGATGCCTACCAATGGTACCGCATTGGCCAGGTCAGTAGCTCAAATATTCTCACATGGGTTTCTTTTGTTTTTCTGTAAAAAAAAATTAAAGTCACTTGTTTGGACTGAGTTTGATTCTAAAAATCTAAATTTTCAAAGAAATATGCTGAAAGCTTGAGTAACTATAAAATTCTCTAATGGGTTTCTTCCATTTTTCTGTAAAATAGAAGAAAAATCTAAACTTTTAAAGATACGCTCTTAGGAATGTGTTTGGTTTTTTTATTTATTATTATTGTTTGAAGGCTATTGGGAGGGAAGCCAGAGCATTTTACAATGCAGGGCAAGCTTCAGGAATGACATTTTGGGCACCAAACATTAACATATTTAGGGACCCAAGATGGGGGAGAGGACAGGAAACACCAGGGGAGGATCCATTGGTGACAGGGAAATATGCAGTGTCGTTTGTGAGAGGTGTTCAAGGAGATTCTTTTGAGGGAGGGAAGCTTACAGGGCATCTTCAAGCTTCTGCTTGTTGTAAGCATTTCACTGCTTATGATTTGGACAACTGGAAAGGTGTGAATCGATTCGCGTTTGATGCTCATGTAAGTGTGTATTGTTAGTCCAGCTGCCCTTAAACTTAAATTCCCTGAGTAATTCTACATTGTTTTGTTCTTGTTTATGCTTTTGATTTTCTTCTTTTGCTTTTCTCTGTATTATTGTTTGTTCAACCACTTTGTCGATCTTTATGTTCAGTCAAAAGATTAGATGATCAGTGAAGCCTTTTCTTGGGCTGTGTACCCTTTCCATTTAATTTAGTTTGTGTAGTGGAAAGAAAGTTAAAGGTGTAAGGCTATATTATCTAACTTCCCATACAGAAATTAATGTAATTTCCTGAATGCTGTTGTTGTACACATGGTTTGATGCTGTGTTATTTGTTTTTCAACATTAGGTGAGTGTGCAAGATTTAGCAGACACATATCAGCCACCATTCCAGAGTTGTGTTCAGAAAGCGAAAGCCAGCGGTATCATGTGTGCTTACAATAAAGTTAATGGAGTCCCGAGCTGTGCAGATTACAATCTTTTAACTAAAACTGCTAGAGGACAATGGGGTTTTCATGGGTATTATTACATGCTATCATCTAGATTGAAAATTAATGTCGTGAAGGTTTCTTAGTCTTCTCAAAAAAAGAGGCCCTTGCTCATAGTATTACTACTTATATCAGGTACATCACATCAGACTGTGATGCGGTTTCCCTCATACAAAATCAAGGATATGCAAAATCACCAGAAGATGCTGTGGTTGATGCACTTAAAGCAGGTATGGGACCAGCCTCTTGTTTATTTTTGGTGTAGGGTACTTAATTGATCAAGCTTTTGCGGAAATTTTGTAGTTTTCTAACATTTTTATTGCTAACACCATTTATATGAGCTTTTGGGTCCACGATATTAATCAATACCCCCACAAATGTTCATTAAAGTCAGAGTTTTAATGTCAATTTTCTGATTATTGCATCTAGTAGCTCAAATTGGAATAATGTTTCGTAGGTATTTTGGTTGCTTGGACTGTTGTAGTAGTCTCTATACCATTTTTCAATAGGATTCTCTAGACTAGGATGAGTGTTCCATGCATCATGCATCATGACTCATGACTCATGAGTGTGATTGGCTGGACATGTTGGTGACTAAGGTTTGATGTTAGTGTAAGAGTATTATTGTTGGTACCTGCTCTGGAACTGGTCCCATTCCCTTGTGGTCCTTTTTGAAAAGCATGGAGAACTTACTATCCCCATATGCTTTATCTAGAATAAGGAGTGGTTTTTTAGTTTTTTTTAGTTTGGCTCAACTTTATAATGGTAAAAGTTCCTTGTACCACAGTGTTTAAGTACCAAATTCTGGTTTATGAGATCTTGATAAACTATTCTGCAAATGAAACTGATGGTGGGAGTAATAAATTAACTCGTCATTCGCTATACACCTGGTACTGGATTCTTACATGTGTAAGGCAATGAAGCATCGTGTTATCTGGAACTATAAACTACTCATATCACATCTAAGAAGGCATTTTTAAAAAAAAAATTCAAGGACTTTAGGTGTGCAAAAGCTCTGTATATGACCTTTTAACTAGGAAAATTCAAATAAGTAAGCAGCTTTTTATGCTTGTATTTGACTCTTATTTAAAATATGCAGGCATGGATGTTAACTGTGGATCGTACTTGCAAAAGCACACCGAATCGGCAGTAAGGCAGAAAAAATTGCCCGAATCAGAAATCGACAGAGCTCTACACAACCTCTTCACAATAAGAATGCAGTTGGGCCTTTTCAATGGAAATCCAAGGGAGCAGCCTTTTGGCAACATAGGTCCTGACCAAGTCTGCTCCCAGGAGCACCAGACACTGGCACTTGAAGCTGCTCGAAATGGCATTGTCCTCTTAAAGAACTCTGCAAAAGTCCTTCCCCTCTCAAAAGTGAAAACCACATCTCTTGCTGTTGTTGGCCCTAATGCCAACTCCGCAGAAACTCTTCGAGGGAACTATGCAGGTCCCCATTGCAAATCTGTGACGCCATTGCAAGCATTGCAGAGCTACATCAAAAACTCTATTTATCATCCAGGTTGTGAGTCAGTCCAGTGCTCTTCAGCTTCAATGGATGAGGCGGTGGATATAGCGAAACGGGTGGATCAAGTAGTATTGATAATGGGATTGGACTTAACTCAGGAAAGAGAGGCGCTTGATCGAGTAGATTTGGTGCTGCCGGGTAAGCAGCAGGAACTCATTACCAGTGTTGCAAAAGCTGCAAAAAATCCAATTGTGTTGGTTCTTATTTGTGGAGGTCCTGTTGATGTATCTTTTGCCAAGTATGATAAGAATATTGGAGGCATTTTGTGGGCTGGTTATCCAGGAGAAGCCGGCGGAATTGCACTTGGAGAAGTCATCTTTGGTGATCATAATCCAGGTGAGTGTATTATTCAGTAATCTATCCTACAGCAATTGACATTTGTATATATTGTTCTGATGGTGAACGGTACGGTTGTTTTGCAGGAGGAAGATTACCGGTCACTTGGTATCCTCAAGAATTCATCAAAGTACCTATGACGGACATGAGGATGAGGCCTGAATCATCTTCTGGCTATCCTGGTCGGACATACCGATTCTACAATGGCCAACATGTGTATGAGTTTGGTTATGGCCTCAGCTACTCAAAGTATACCTATGAACTGAAACACATCTCCCAAAACAAACTCTATCTAAATCAATCCTCAACAATGCGCGTAATTGATAACTCGGATTCTGTTCGTTACACATTGGTCTCCGAGCTGGGTGCGAAATTCTGCGAGGTGAGCAAGTTCCCAGTCAGAGTCGCAGTGGAGAACCAAGGCGATATGGCAGGCAAGCATCCAGTGTTGTTATTTGTGAGGCAAGGAAGGCATGGAAATGGGAGGCCAAGAAAACAGCTAATCGGATTCCAAAGTGTGATACTAAGTGCAGGGGAGAAAGCGGAGCTAGAGTTTGAGCTGAGCCCTTGCGAGCACCTTAGTAGAGCTGATAAGGATGGTGTAATGGTAATGGAAGAAGGAACACATTTCTTGGTCGTAGGAGGTGACAAGTACCCAATTTCAATTGTAGTTTGATTTGGAGAAATTGGTTTTTCATATGTAAAATGACAAATGTACCAGTTTGGTCCTAGAAAAAGAAAAAAAAAGGAGGTAAGTTAATTCTTCTCGAGAGGTATCTCTAAAACTAATCTTGTTTGAACATGGGGCTGACTATCCAATGAGGTAAGTTATTAAGTTGCTAGAGCAAGTAAAAATACCTCTCTGATGAGCACCGACAATAATCTGCTGGTTAACTTAGAAAAACAAAAGGTTGAAGCTAGATATTGGAAAGATTCGGGCTCTTGTCGTCTTCTTTTATTCAATCTTTATCCCAAGGACTAGTGTTTTATACAGAAAGGGACATAGGAAGAGGGACCTTGGACATAGAACAGAGTAGAGGTGAGGTCGATTGGTCCGACCACACCGTACGTGATAAAAATATAAGGCGTGAGTTGACACTTCGGAGAATATCTAATTTCAAACTAAGTGTACGCCACTGAGTTATCAGCATCATCCCTGCGCGTTGGTTCTATAAAACCGTCATTTCAATGATGAAACTATTCATGTCTTCTCAAAAAAAAAAAATGAAGTTCCAAAACCTTCTTATCCTCCACATTGCTTTACTTTTCACTTCTACGGTTGTTGACTCAACACAGCCTCCATTTGCCTGTGACTCCTCTAATCCTTCAACAAAACTATACCCATTTTGCCAGACAAAACTGCCTATACACCAAAGGGTTCAAGACCTCATCTCTAGGTTAACATTAGATGAGAAGATATCCCAGCTGGTTAACACAGTCCCCGCCATTCCTCGGTTAGGCATTCCAGCCTACGAGTGGTGGTCGGAAGCCTTACACGGCGTCGCTTTTATCGCCAGCGTGAGCCAAGGCATCCATTTCAATGGAACCATCAAATCAGCCACAAGCTTCCCTCAAGTCATTCTCACCGCAGCTTCATTTGACTCCCATCTCTGGTACCGTATCGGTCAAGTAAGTAATTAGTTCGTACATTTGTCAATTGCGTCTCATTTTGCACTGGTCTGAGCTCAAATTTGCCTTTTAGTCGATTAAAACGGAAGTGTTTTTTGTGTCGATATCGAAATTAGGCGATTGGGAGAGAAGCAAGGGGGATATACAATGGTGGACAAGCAAGTGGGATGACATTTTGGGCACCAAATATCAACATATATAGGGATCCAAGATGGGGGAGAGGGCAGGAGACACCAGGGGAGGATCCATTGGTGACAGGGAAGTATGCGGCGTCGTTTGTGAGAGGAATTCAAGGAGATTCTTTTGAAGGAGGGAAGCTAATCGGTGGTGGTGATCATCTTCAAGCATCAGCTTGTTGCAAGCATTTTACTGCATATGATTTGGACAATTGGAAAGGTGTCAATAGGTTTGTCTTCAATGCAAAGGTAATTGAATTTGATTGATTATTGGTTCAAGTGCCCCGTCTTGTATTAATTAGCTTTTTGTTTTTTTGTGGCATGTTAGCTCTCACCAATCATGGAGTTAAGTTATTTTTTCTCTTTATTTTTTTTATTTATTATTCTTTTTAACTTGAAAAGAAACAAAATGCTTTTAGCTGCTTTTGAAGATTTCATCCATATCCATAAAGTTTTTAGGTTTTTTGGCATTGTTGCTGCTTGCTAGGCCAGATAAGATACTGACCAGTTCGCCAAAAAAAAGAACAAAAAAAAGAAAAGGGCTTAGCTTTAATTTCCTTCCTTTCATAGGATTCTTTTCAAGTTACTCATTCATCATTTACATACCAAATAATGGTTACCATGTTTTGGTGGGTTTTAGGTAACATTGCAGGACTTAGCAGACACATACCAGCCTCCATTTCAGAGTTGCATCCAAGAAGGGAAAGCTAGCGGGATCATGTGTGCTTATAATCGTGTTAACGGTGTCCCGAATTGCGCAGATTACAACCTTTTGTCTAAGAAAGCCAGAGGGCAGTGGGGATTCAATGGGTAACAACTAACAACATTCACAGAATTAAATTCAACTAATCAAACTTATATAGGCCAATTAAGTAGGATGATAATATACGCTTTTTCCATTGAAAAAAACAAAAACAAAAATAAAACCCAGGTACATTACATCGGACTGTGATGCGGTCTCCATCATTCACGATGATCAAGGGTATGCTAAATCACCTGAGGACGCAGTCGCTGATGTGCTTAAAGCAGGTATTGCCTACTACAAACTGTATTTACAGTGCATACACAAAGTTAATGAACATAAACCAGAACGTAAAACACATTTCAAAAAGGAGAAGAAAAAGTAACTTAGAAGTGTTGGATGAGTAACCCCCCTGATGTAGGAATTCAAGGCATAGAAACATTCAAGCTGGCCATGGAAGAAGTCCCAAGAAATGCTTCTGCTAGAGCAATGTACCAAATCAAGCATATCCCCTTTCCTATTAACCTACATGGCTTATCTGTAAACTTTTCCACTTATCACCTCAAACAAAGTCTACCTTGCGTAAAGTGGCCAGAGTACGATTAACCTCTGCCAGCCGTAATCATCCCCCTACTATTTTTAGAATGATCAGCCACATCAGAAGAAAAAATTCACACATCATATAGTCACAATGCTAGATTATCATCCACACGAGCTATGGATAAGAAACTACTTTCAAGCTGCAGGCAAATTTTACTTCATGTGCAAGATGAGACTTACCAAATAGAGCTACTATGTAATTTGTTGAATAAAAATTACAGGTATGGATGTGAACTGCGGTAGCTACTTGAAGAACTATACCAAATCAGCAGTGAGGAAGAGAAAACTGTCCGAATCAGAGTTAGACAGAGCTCTTCAGAATCTTTTTTCTGTAAGAATGAGGCTAGGACTATTCAATGGCAATCCATGGCAACAGCCTTATGGTGATATCGGTGCAGACCAAGTCTGTTCTGCTGAGCATCAGGCTCTAGCCCTTGAAGCAGCTCGAAACGGCATTGTCCTGCTGAAGAACTCTGCTAAGCTTCTCCCTCTTTCAAAACCAAAAACAGCGTCCCTCACTGTCATTGGCCCCAATGCCAATGTTCCGAAAACACTTCTTGGAAACTATGCAGGTCCCCCCTGCAAAACCGTTACACCATTGCAAGGACTGCAGAACTATGTAAAGAACATAAGGTATCACCCAGGTTGTAGCACAGTTGCATGTCCTGCACCTGCAATCAACGAAGCAGTTAAAATAGCGAAGGAGGCAGACCAGGTGATATTAGTCATGGGACTAGATCAAACTCAAGAGAGGGAGGATCATGATCGTGTGGAGTTGTCACTCCCAGGGAAGCAGCAGAACTTGGTAACCGCCATTGCAAGAGCTTCCACGAAACCCATCATTCTGGTGCTTCTTTGTGGAGGCCCAGTAGATGTAACTTTCGCCAAATATAATCAGAAAATTGGCAGCATCTTATGGGCTGGTTATCCAGGTGAAGCTGGAGGAATTGCACTTGCAGAAATTATATTCGGTGACCACAATCCAGGTACACTTCTTTTACTACAACTCTGTAACTCTAAACTTCATTCGCTATAATTATACGGTCTATTAGCTATGTTACCCCTTCATACATAAGAAAGACAAACAAGAGCATTTGACTCCTACAGTACTGTTTAACCAATGATGCATATCATGCTGCCATGATGCAGGAGGGAGATTACCAGTGACATGGTATCCAAGTAATTTTATTAAAGTACCAATGACAGACATGAGGATGCGGCCAGACCCATCTTCGGGCTATCCTGGCCGCACTTACAGATTCTACAAAGGAAGAAAGGTCTTTGGATTTGGTTATGGTCTCAGCTACTCAAAATACTCTTATAACTTTGTCTCTGGTACACAAAGTAAGCTCTGCATAGAGTCATCAAGCCACCATGCCAAAAAGAATTCAAGCTCCATCAGTTATAGGGCAATTTCAGAGTTGGGCGCAGAAATGTGTGACAAGAATAAATTTACAGTTACAGTCAGAGTAAAAAATGATGGGGAGATGGCTGGTAAGCATCCAGTATTGCTGTTTGTGAAGCAAGAAACTTTGGGAAGCAGAAGACCCCTGAAAAAATTGGTTGGATTCCAAAGTATCAATCTAAATGGAGGGGAAAAAACTGAAATTGATTTTGAGTTGAGGCCTTGCGAACACCTTAGCAGAGCTAATGAACAAGGTTTGATGGTGATGGAAGAAGGATCTCAGTTCTTGACTGTTGGCGACACAGAGTACCCAGTTACAATATCATTTAACACCAACTAATGACTCTTCAAACATAACATGTAGCAGGTTATGAGCTACATTCTTGTTCCCACATAATTTAGGTATCCACCATTGCCAATTTCAAAGATGAATAAAGTCATTAAAGATGAGATTTTCCAATTAATAGATAATGTCGAAATACTCAAAGGGAAATTAGTATGTCTAATACAGTAGAACCTATGCACACACATAGAGATGCACAGCAATACTTAAACTTTACTCTGCATATTATAAAAAATACTTAAACTTTACTGGCAGATAACACCCACTTAAACGTGCAGCAAAAAATTCAAACAACACTCACACTTCATCATGATGTTTAAAACTATTCTTAAGAATCATACCCATATTAATGGACCAACTTGAAATTCGAGATACAAGAATGTACAGGTGACAACAAAAACAAACGAGAAGTGCAAAAAAACCACCAGTGAAAGCGTCACACCAAAATTGCATAGAAGTATAATGTACAGTGTCTTGAATCAATATTTAGAATTTCTTTTCCCAGAAAACCCTAATGCATCTATGAATATTAGACTGAAAAAAATACCTAGCATGTGACTCTGGGCATGTAAACTGAACACCTCTAGAAAGACATTATCACATCTTTTCATTGACTCGGGTTGTATCAACCTCTGTTATTATGCAACTATTCAGGCCATTGTTCCATTCACATTTCAAGGGATGTGAAAGTCACCAAATATACAAACATGAGTAAAATTGCACATTCCAAGTTTATGATATATTTTTATTGCACTAGTGAGTGCAGAGGGAGTGGATTTCACGAGGCAAAGAAGGATAATGGAGTCATCCAAATGTTTTAAGAACCCATGCATTAGACCTCATTCAGCTTGGACAAAAGTGTAGTTTAAGTGAAGGTTAAACTGTACTTTGTGGAATGGCAGGATCTTGCATACAAATGAGAAGTGTCCTTTTATATGAAAAACACAAACACATAGAACGAACAAACAAGAAAGATGGGTTTTACATCAAACTAGAAAGTGAAGATAACATCATCAGAATCAAAGTTTCTCCATCTACCCTTTTCAACAACATAGGTGCTTTCTTAAGGCCATCTCTACAAGCATCTACCGTGAAAATTAAAAAAGCCTTTGGTAGGGAACATCTGTAGACTATATGGGGGGGGGGGATCAGGAGGTAATCCTAAGTAGTCACCATTTTTGTCTGAACGGGCTGTTCTCAACATGCCCACAGTTTTTCAGTTGTAGGGTAAAAACATCTACAATACAGAAAGACTTACTTAACAAAAATGCTTTGTATACTTACTATTGGAAATAACAAAAAGACTCACTTCATCAGTATGGCATAACCGCGTAGGAGGTTGCTATTCTCATCATCGTAAACCCCGAAGAAGGGATGTGCTTGTTAAAAGATATATTGCAAGGAATAGAACCCCAAAAACAGAATACACTAGTAGCACATGAGATTCCCTAGCGAGGGAGCAGTAGCTCACACTTACAGCATTTGTGCCACTTCTAAAAGTGGCAACAACAAATCCAGGGTCATCCCTTGCCTTCCATGTCATGGAAGGTACAGTAACCTCGCGTGTCCCATCTGAGTGAATGTGATCACAAAACTCATGGGTGTGCGCACTGAAAATTATACTGGAAACAAAAATACAAGACAAAGAATGGGGTCACATTCGTTTACAGTGTAGGATATAAGGTAATTTAGCACAATAAAATTAGTGGCAGCAGCATTGAGAAAATGCAAATATGCCGGTTTATAAAGAATGTAACTAAACCATAAAAATTAAAGCACAATAAAAATACCTTGGTTTAAGGGCCTGAAAAATGTATTCAGTAGCATTTTGTGGGACTGTGTGTGTTAAGTCATATGGTGCAGCACCAAGAAGTCCACTGAAGAAAAAAGTAGGACTTGCAGTAAGTAAAGGTTACCGATTTCTAAGAGTATATTTAACAAATCCAAAACAGCAACATGAAAAGAAAAATGTCAGAAGACAAGACCAATAAGATCCCCATGAATCCAAATTGCTAGAGCATGATGCACCCACCTACTCTTTAGCAAAATATTGCCACCATTACAACTGCTGTTTCCTGTCCGGTGCAAGGGAAAATGAAGCAAAAGAACTGGGCCAGAATCCGACCCAGACCCGGAGGATTGCCCAAATCTTTCCATTTCTATTGATTTTTCAACCCCAAACCTCAATTCACTGTTCCCACAAAGTAATGCAACTGAATTAAGAGACACAAAGCTAATATTACTAATCTGAAAGCCACCACAACCAGATGAATCCAATCCGGAAACACTCCTAGATAACCAATAAACAGAATATTCATCAGCCTCATCACATTTTCCGACGTCCCTGTCACCCACAACAACGTGGAAAGGATGCTCAAGAAATGGCCCCAGCATCTTGTAAAACTGAGTAAACAAAGACATCCATTTAACTTTTGTCAACTCGGAACCCCTAGCCGATAAATCTCCTAGTACTACCAGCAAGTCCGGCTTCACACTGTAAAAAGATTTCTGCATCCATCAATAGAGTAAGACTGATCAATAAATTGCAAAATGCTACGGTAAATAAGGGAATAAAGAGCAAAAAGAAAAGGCAGTGACAGCAAAGCCATTTTCCTATCCGAGCAACAATTCCAAGGGGGAAATGAAAAACAAAATAAAGTATTTTTGGTTGGCATACCTTGAGGAATTTTGAAAGGTAATATTCACGAAAGTAGCGGTTAAAGAAGCTAGCGTCGGAACCCAAGAGTAGAAGATTGGCGACCAGCATGACTTTGAGGTCATCTTCGGTATTCGTCTCTTGGTCCGCTACGTCGTGGTGAGGGAACGGATTGGGGTTAGCATTGGGGACGACGTGGCAGGAAGGGAAAGAAATCCATTCCTCAAAGAAGAAGCCGGAGGCAAGGAGGAGGAGAGGAAATAGTGGTTTCCAGTAAGGTAGCACCATTGTCGTCGCTGGGATTGACATTGACATTGAAATTGAAATTGAAATTGAAATCTAGGGTTAGGGGAAGGTAACGCCATTGTTGCTGGTTGGTTTTGTCATCTCCTCAGACAAGAGGAGCATGAATTTATTGTCAAGATTTTGTAATTGTTAGGACTTTGAGTGATTTTTGGTATTTCAGACCGTCTTACAAGTTCATGCTAAGGACTTAGGAGAAACCGGTTTCCTTTACTCTATTTTTCTTTTTCAAGAAACGGTTTGCTTTTCTTCCAATTGCATATTGGGTTTTTCTCTACCTTGGATTTTATTAGCAATTCGAGCCCCTCAGTTTTATTCGAATTCTTTTAGGAAAATGGAAATTAAATTAATTATTAAGATTTTAATTGGAGAAAAAAAAAAGGATTTAGTTGAAAGTTTTTTTTTAATACGAATATCAAATTAGTTATTAAAATGTTTAATTTAATTTTTTCTATAAATACGAAGACTAAATTTATCAAATAAGAGTTTAATTGGATTTTTTTTACAAAATGAGACTAAATTTATAAATAAGTTTTGTTTTGTTTGGAAAAAAAGAACAAGTTTTGTCTTCTGTCTTTTACCCAAAAATGTGTTTTACTTTATTCTCCCTCCATCCCATTGAAGTTGTCGCCGAACAGTAAACGACAACTTCAATGGGATGGAGGGAGTAGTATATATTAAGATTTTAATGGTTAGATCTTTTAAGGTTTAAGGTATTTGCGTGTAGGGTCGGATTAATTTTTTGTCAAACCATACATCTAATTAGCATAGAGTCGGTTTGAAGTTTACAAGTTTGACCTTACATTCAAATTTTTCTAAATTATAGGGTCGAGTATTATTTAAGACGGTTAAGCGGATATTAGTTTTTTTCTTAGTCATTTTTGGAGCTCGCACCGGTAGAAAATAATATATTAGACAATATGTGTTTATGTAACCGTTAATTGATAATATTAGGCCCAAAAATAACAAGTCTATATTTTTTAGTCCAATACGCCATAACAATATGGGTCACGTTTAGGGGTGGCAAATGGGTGGGTACGGGTGGGTATGGGTATGACTTAAATGGATATGGGTATAAATGGGTATCATACCCATTTATTACCCATTATACTTACCCATGAACCCATTTAAATATATTTTTTTATTAAGTAAGATTAAAAATATTATGTTTGACCAA
>NBIL01132411.1:0-33716 GCA_002752925.1 Viola pubescens var. scabriuscula | reverse complement strand
AAGTCTTTTTCTCCATGAACCAAAACCGACTCCAGCGTCTGCGATTCGAGTCTTGCTTTTGTCACCTCAGCAAGCTCTGCTAGATTCTCCGGTGAAAATGGGTAGGCTATCACACCATGTTCTTCAATGAAATCAATCACATTTAGGTTCAAAGTCTTCCCATCTTCCCCAATTAGGATCAGTTGAGGAATGGCCACAATCTCAAAGTAACTTAGTAACTTAATACGGCTCTTGTCCTCAAAGGGCAATGCCAGCCAAGGCATTGCTTCAAAATCTTTCTTGAATTCCTCTTCTTCTTGGTCTGCAGATATCAAAACTATCTCAAAGTTCTCTCCTTTTGTCTTGAGCTGTTTATACACCTCCACAAGCTTGGGAGTAGTACCGATACAGAACGGGTGCGAATGCACAGAGATGTACAAGCCAACCATTTTCCCTTCAAGGTCAGATACTGGGACCTAAGAATCAAAAAGTGGCTATCAATTTATAGTAGTATTCATCTCATAGCATAAATGATAATGCAGAAATAAAAGAAAACATACCTTAGTTCCGTCATTTGAGATCAAATAATCCCGCGAACCTGACACCAAGATAGACCCCAAGGTCTGATTCTTCTTAGCAATCTCTTCTTGCTCCTTGCAGAACCCAAGTCTTTCGGTGGTAAATGGGTACGCCTCTACTCCGTAGTTCCTCAGAATCTCGGTTCCATCCTTACAAGTGACCTCTCCATTGGAATCAACAAACACAAGATGAGGGATCCCCTGTACTTTGAACAAGACCTCAAGGCGTTTGCGGGAGCCCTCATCAGCAAATGGAACGGCAAGCCATGGCATTTTGGAGAAGTATTCATTGAATGATTCCTCATCCCAGTCTTTAGAAATGAAAACCACTTCAAAATCTCCTTTAGTTGAGATCTCATGGTAGGCTTCCTCAAGCACAGGAGTGAAATATCGACACGGACCACACCATTTTGCAGAGAAATACAACCCTATAGGTTTTCCAAACAAACTGCTGACTTTAACCTATGTGAAAGAATCAAACAGAATAGGATAAGCCCTTTTCTTCCTACTTTTTTGTCCAAATGTGCAAATTCAACTTGTCAATGCCTCTCTTATTCCATATCTATGAGAACAAACCATCAATCACATTAGTAAATTCGTCTAAGAACTTGCGTTTGCATTTTGCAATTTTGAAGCAAGCAACTATCTAAACCTAAGATACACAGCAATTACAGTTTAAACAAGCAAAACCCTCTACAGAAACATGCGTTTGTTCACTTTCCAAGTGATTAAACATGCCTATACGAAAAGAAGAAAGCATCAAGAACCCAAATGAAAATAATAAAAAAAAAACCTTTTTTCTACCTGATCTCCATTGCTCCGGACTAGAAAGTCTCTTTCATCAGAAGACAGAAGCTGACGCAGATCGTGAGAAACACCAACAACATTAGCTTCAGCCATGCCTCCTTCTGCTGCTGCTGCTGCTGCTCAAGTCTGTTCTTTGTTTTCTGTTAGCTACAAACTACTCAGTCCTCCAAAATGTCATTTTCCTCGAAAATGTCATCTTATTATATAAAATCTCAGCTCTTAGATTAAGACAGACTTTGATTTTACTCTCTCTTCTAGATAACAAACGAAAGTAGAGTGACTCGAGCAGTGGCAACGCACTACACTACTCATGAGTCATCATAATGAACCGACTATATATGTCTAGAAACTTTTTTCGACAATACAAAACGACAGCATCATCCGGATTAGGATGTTGAAATGCCGAAAATAATTACTCCCTCCCTCACGCACAAAATAACTCAATAACATATTTTATAAATATTAATAATAAAAAACAATAAATATCATAAATAAGTCAATAAATATCTTTTTCTACTACTAATAAGTCAATAAATACAAAATTATATGCCTTATTAATTGTAATTTTTTTTGCAATATTTTTTGAAGAAAAAAATATTTTATGTGACAATCCAAAATATATTAAGAAGTTATTTCTTTTTAGATTGAGGGAGTATAAAGTAATTGAGGTGTTTTTTTTTTTAATAAGTAACACGTGTTTCGTCTAAATGTACTTATTCAGATCACTCATTAAACACGATGGTTATAGGTGAAACTTAAATAATTGTGGGATCAATCTAAAAAAATATAGTCGCGTTTGTAACTGTCATTTTGACTAAACAATCTAACCAAACTCGACTAATTAAAATGCATTGAACACATGAAATATTGTAATCTAAGTAATTAATACATACTATTTTTATAACATAAATCATAATAATTAATAATAAAATCCAACGAAGATTCTGTTTCTTCCTCTTCATACTTATCTAGACCCATCAATCAGTGCAGAGTAGGCCCAAGCTCAACTAATGGACCATTATAACGTGTAAAGTTACAACCGACGAGAGCGGGTGGCCATTTTTGGGCCAAGTTATCATGAGATTCGGCCTATTTGCCTCAGTTGGGCCCATTATCTATGAAAAATCTAAAACACTTGTACTGTAAAAATTGATTGTTTGTTCTTTCTTTCTTTTTCTTTTTTTTGTTGGAAGAAATGATTAAATCCTTATATTACGAAATGAAAAAGCACCCCATGCATCACCATTACAGGCCATGACCAAGCTAGGAGGAACATCATCAAACCATTGGACTCCCAACCCCTACACAAAGGCTAAGTTGGCTAACCCATCAGCTACGCTATTAGCTTCTCGAAACACATGAATAACACGAATATTGCAGCCATTCGTGCGAAGAAGGCCCTTTATGCGCCGCACCAAATCCATTTTAGCAATCGGGTACGGCCGGTCCCTGTTAATTGCTAGAACCACACTCTCATTGTCACACTGAACTTCCAAGTTGAGCCATCCTCAATCAATAGCCAGCTGAACTCCCTGCAGCATGGCCCAAAGCTCCGCTCGATATGCCGAGCACTGCCCCAGCTTAGTCGAAAAGCCCCCAAGCCAACGCCCATCCTTATCCCTGAAGCAACCTCCTCCCGCAGCTCGCTGAGACGCTTGTCTACAAGCACCATCAGTGTTTAGCGTAATTTTGCCATCTTGGGCCGCAACCCAACCAACTG
The DNA here is from genome assembly GCA_002752925.1 of Viola pubescens var. scabriuscula. Classification (NCBI taxonomy): domain Eukaryota; kingdom Viridiplantae; phylum Streptophyta; class Magnoliopsida; order Malpighiales; family Violaceae; genus Viola; species Viola pubescens. The sequence continues at coordinate 30,632 of NBIL01132411.1, read as the reverse complement.
AAACTGAAGTGTGCCTCTCACCCCGAACGCCGCCCACCTGGGACCCAGCAGCATCCATCGCGACCCTAGCTGCCACTCTAACCATAACCACTTTAGAAGTAGTGGGAACGTGCTTGTCATTAAAAACCACTTCATTCCTCCACTTCCATAACCACCAACATGCTAGCCCAAACGTAACACTCCAACTCACCTCAGTATCGCCCTTCAAACCCCCATTAAGGTTGGCAAGCAACCAGTCTCGCAACGACCCTTGACAAGCTATGTTCCAACCCTCAGGAGTACCCAGCTGATTCCAAAAGTGCTTGGCAGCGGGGCAGTCCCGAAGTAAGTGCACCACCGACTCTACTTCAGTCCTGCAAATTGGGCATAGGGCATCATCACTCATGTGCCTCCGAACCCGCTCAAGATTAGTCAACAGACGTTGGTGACACACCAACCATAAAAATAGCCGAACTCTCTGAGGATCATCCCACTTCCAAGGCAAGTTCCACATAATATCTACTGGGCCATCCTCGACACCGGCTAGGATAGCATAAGCCGAAGCAATGGTGAAGTCCCCACTAGACGAAAGGCGCCAGTACCGCTGATCGGAACCCAAAGATTGAGCCGGGGGACAGCAATTCGTAATGTAGGAGACGAGATCCTCCTCCAAATAAAAAGCCAACAAGGACCGATTCCAGTTCCCATCAAGAAGAGTGACCGTAGCCAATCTCCAATCCTTGATATTAGGGGGGATCGTGAAACCAACCATGTCCCTCACAGGGGTGCTTCCCACCCAGTTATCATACCAAAACGAGATGTTGTATCCATCCCCAATGGACCAGCACGAAGCCATATTTATCAAATCCCACATGTGGCAGATTTCGCGCCATAAAGAGGAACCATAGCGAGCCCTTAACTGAACCGGCATCTCTTCCAGGTTGACGTTATATTTCCCCACCAACACACGAGCCCAAAGACTTTGAGGGTCAGTAACCAGTCTCCACGTAAGCTTGGCAATGAATGCCCTGTTAAGAGTCTTAAGGCATTTGATACCTAGACCCCCTTCCGTTTTGGGTTTACAAGCACTCTCCCAATTGATAAGATGAACCTTTCTCTCGCCGCTGCAGTCCCCCCAGATAAAATCTCTGCACAGGCGCTCTATCTTCTCGCATATGCTGACCGGGACCACGCACGACTGGAGAGTGTAAGAAGGGATGGACAACACAGCAGAGTTAACCAAGGTGATCCTCCCAGCAAGAGAAAGCGTTCTTGCTTTCCAGCCGCTAAGCCTCTTACGCACCTTATCTACTAGGTACTCATAATACTTGCTCTCCGTGCGACCATGCAAAAGGGGGACGCCAAGATAATGCCCCATGTTCTTTTTGTAACTGAAACCCGACCACCTTTCAATGTCCATAATAACCTGGGCTGAAACGTTAGTGGAAGCTATGAAGGAGGTTTTCTGCACATTAATTTTCTCCCCTGAGCAAGCACAAAACTCCTGAAGAACACTCATCACACTCTGAATTTGGTCCACTGAAGCCTCGCAAAAAAGAACAAGATCATCCGCAAAAAAAGAGGTGGGAAATAGGGATGCCTTGTCTGCCAAGACGAATCTGGCACCACCTGCCATTCGACACAGCCTTCTGGATACCATGAGCAAGTCTCTCCATTCACAGAACAAAGAGATAAGGCGACATGGGGTCACCCTGCCGAACACCTTTAGTAGGGTGAAAGCTCTCTGACACTTGATCATTCCACAACACCTTCGCAGAACTAGCATGCCATGAACGGACCAACATTTGGATAAAGGCCACAGGAAACCCTGCCTCTTCAAGGGTATCCTGAATGAACTCCCACCGAAGGCGGTCATAGGCCTTCTCCAGGTCAACCTTTATCATAATCCATCCACTTCTGCCCTGTTTACGCCGCATGGAATGGAGCACCTCTTGGACAATGACAATATTATCAATGATTTGTCTACCAGGAACAAAACTCACTTGGTGACCCCCAATCAACCCTGGCATCCACTCTTTCAATCTTGAAACACACACCTTCATCAAGATTTTGAACACAACAGGAAGGAAGCTAATAGGCCGGAAGTTAGTCAGGCAGGAGGGATTATCAGTTTTTGGAATCAACGTGATAATGGCCACACACATATCAGGATCAAAGTCTTTACCTGCTAAAGTTTCATTAACAAAGGAACAAATGGAGTCCTTAACCGTATCCCAATTCTGCTGAAAGAAAGCAGCATTAAATCCATCCGCCCCCGGGGCCTTGAAAGGTTTCATGTCCATGACAGCAGCCCTAACCTCCTCCATCGTGGCAGGCCTTGAAAGGTTCTCACGCTCAGCTTGAGTGAGCCCTTGGAAATATCCACGGATGGAATAAGAGGGGAGCACTTCCGTATCTGCCGAAAATAGGTTCAAGAAGAATTGTTTTGCCACCTGCCGGAGCGTCAAGTCATCAGTACACTAAGACTCATCCTCCAGCTGCAGCGTAGTTATGAGTCTTTTTTGGCGGCGAGTCTTAACCGTATCATGAAAGAAGGAAGAGTTGCGGTCACCATGAAGAGACCAATCAACGTTGGATTTTTACTTCCAGAACAACTCTTCCTGGTCTAAGATCTCCTCGTACTCCTTCCTCAAGGTCTGCTCCAAGTTGACTAGATGGGGCGAGTTGTACTGCTCCATTCTCTTTTCCACCCCAGCTAGTCGCGAGAAGATATTCCTCTTACGACGGAATATATTCCCAAACACTTCCTTGTTCCACACTCTAGCTTTATTGGTGAACTCCTTCATCGCGCAAGACACCCCCCTGTCCCCATTCCAAGCATTCTGCACAAAGGATCTGAACTCCGCATGAACCAACCAAGGGGCAAGCACACGAAAGGGAGCAGGAGACTTAACAACACGGCTACCATTCATACAAAGCAAGATTGGTCTGTGGTCGGACAATAGTCTTGGAAGGTGTACCACCGAGGCACTGTCAAACCCAGTCCTCCAATCTAAAGAGCAAATGGCACGGTCCAGTCTCTCTTGAACCGTCCCCCTCTGCCAAGTCCATCTTGACCCTTGAAACCCCAAGTCAATTAGCCCGTTTTCTTGCATGAAATGTTGGAAAAGTGGGCAAGCACGGCTGCCATGCATTGACCCTCCCACCTTCTCAAACGAATAAAGAAACGCATTGAAGTTCCCTATAGCACACCACGGGATAGAGGCACCAGAGGCCAAGTAAGAGAGCTGCTCCCAAAGGGCTCGTCGGTACCTGGCTACGGGATCGCCATAGACCGCAACCAGAATAAACTCAGACAGACCTGCCCCAGAGATCTTCATACTAATCATCTGATAAGAGAAAGAAGAAATTGTAATTGTCACTGAGGAGTGCCACAGAACCCAAATCCCCCCTGAGAACCCTTCCGCTTCAACTCGAAACGAACCATCAAACCCCAGCTTTTTAACTGTTCTATTTGCCCTTTCTCTGCTAATACGGGTTTCGTACAAGCAAAGAATCTTGAATCCGTGCACCCGACGCATATCCTTAAGGTACCGAATGACTCCCGAGGAACGACACCCCTGACAATTCCAAGAAAATATTTTACAATCCATAAATAACATTAAATTTGTAGGAACCCTGATCATGCCTTTCGACTGTAGGCTCTCAGGTGAGGTTGTTAGCTCCCTTGTCCTGAGATTTCTTCGATACCAAGGTAATACCCTTCGGCTGGGGACCCAAGTCAGCAACTGTCTGATCATCCGAGGAAGTCATGGAACCTTTGGCTTTCTTGAATTTCCCATCTGGAGGACGACCCCCCTTCCCCCGTTGATCCCCAATTCTGATTCCAATGGACACCCCTACATCCTTCGGAGAACCCCTGCCTATATCCTTAGTTCTCGTGATTGGGCGAGCGACTTGGATGGCCATATGTTGGGTGTTATTGAGAGTATTCGAGACTACATTAGCTTCGTCCCCCCGCAACAACTGAAGACCATTTGGCTTCATAGCAGACACCAGCGCCAAAGATAAATCCTCATCCCCTCCCTCACCCAGGGTACTAGCCAATTCAGGCTCTTCCGACCTATCTCGACTTTCTCCAGCCTTTCTTTTGTTGGATTCCTGCGTGACCGAGCACTTTTCTGACACACCTCCCACACCAGCAGCGCTAGTGTTCATGTTGACTACTGTTGATCTCCCTTTTCTTGCTGCCACCCGACTCAAAGGAAGTGTCGTACCAATATTAGGTAGAGACATGAACTGAAACTCGGGAACAATCTCTTCCACCTCCAGCTCCGAATTTAGGACATCAAACCTAGACTTCGTGCTACCTAGGAGACCACTCTTTTTCTCTTGGGTGGCCATTGTTGTAACAATGGGAGAGGGCTTTCTACCCCGTCGTTGCGGGACCATCCACGGACCATACTTTTGATCCACGCTAGGGCCAGGATCCTTCTGCTCCCTCTGTTCTGGAACTGGAGTCGTGTCAGCTGCAGTTTGAGGATCCTGAGCTGCCGCCTTTAAACCACAAAGCTCGACTGCATGGCCAGCCATCCCACAATGGTAACAAATCGCCGGCAAGCCTTCATATACAATTGTCTGCATCTTACCTCGAAAATAAAAGTATGGGAGGAGTGGTCTAGACAAATCAAGTTCTACCGCAATCCTAGCGAATTTACCCCTCTCTGATTGAGAGGTGTTATAATCTATACGAATCAGTTTTCCAATTCTATTGCCGATGGCCCGAAGAACTTGCTTGTGATAAAGGTGCATTGCTAGGCCCGGGAAGCGGATCCAAGCCGCTACTGTCCTCACACGATCTTCTTGGGGATTGAATTCTGGGGTCTAAGGTTGAACTACTAGGTATCTACCAAATAACATCCATGGTCCGTCAAGCAGCGCGTGAGACGCATCCGAGGACAGGTCGAACGACACTAGGAAGTAATTGCGCTCTAGGTCGACCACTTTGTAGCCCCCCTCGGGCTTCCACAAGGTAGTAATCCGTTCGCAAAAGCTCTTATACCCAATTGGCCTACCCATGAGCTTTGCCACGACTGCCTTCTTCCAAGGTTTGGAGATTATTCGCTCCAACGGGTCTGAAATACAGAGTTCAAACGTGTCATCTTTGTCCGTAAAAGTTATCCCGTCCTCGTCCCCGAACTCCTTCTCCTCTTCGCCTGACCCAGTCAAATCATCCTCCCCTTCCGAATCACATTCCATCACATTAGAATCTCTTTTCCTTGTCATTAAGGCTTCCTTAAAGGAAACCGGAGGCGAAGAATCAGGAGCAACCTGCATCGGGGTGTCCACGCTTTGGTGGGTCACAGTCGCTGGCGACGGAGGGACACTACGGTGGTCGGCACTTTCCAGCACCGTCATTGTCAAATGGTAGTGATTGTTTGTTCTTTAATCTTATTGTTTGATTTGTTTGTTATTTTCTCATATTATTTAATAAAAAGAGATTTTTTTTTATTCATCCAATTAATACCGTATTGGTATTAAGGGAGTACAAAGCTTTTTTTCTACGAGCAAATTCTCTTAGCAGCCAGAACAGGAGAGACCACCCACCCAGGATAAGTAACTGTATACATATACACACAACAGACCGAAAATTAAACAGAAAACATTAATCGATCGGTATAACTAGGTTGATCACGACTGCTTACGTTCATCGCTTCAAAACATCAAACTTATCAAGCTTTGTAGCACACCTCCCCATCACAAACCCATCCTCCTTCAGATGTTTTGGCCCCCTCATCGCCCTTGGTTTCTTTGCCTTCTTCCAGAGCACATTTAGGATGAAGATCAAAATCACACTCATCACAGTTGTATGACCAAATCTTGCCTTCTTCCTCGCATCCGTCACAAGTATATATCAAGCGACGAGTGAGCACCAGCTCATGCTCCTCATGAAGTCCATGCTTCACTTTCTCAGGCCACCCCTTTGTCATCTCAACATATTTTGCTTCTAACCCCTTCAAATGCTCATCGGTGAAAGGATAAGCATCTGCTCCATGGAGCATAATGAGTTCTCTGGCTTCTTTGGTGATAGTTCGACCAGTTGGTCCAAGGGCTACGAGCATTGGAATACCAGAGACCTTGAATCTGCGACTCAATGATGCCTTCCTCTCATCTCCAAATGGAAGTGCCAGCCACGGCATTTCTGAAAAGTAGTCACCGAAAGATGCTTCATCTCTGTCACTAGAGATGAAAATAAGCTCAAATGCATCATCCTTGGCCTTAATCTCATTGTATGTCTCTGTAAGTTTAGGCAGAAAGGCACGGCATGGTGGGCACCAGTGTGCTGAGAAGTACAGGAGGATGTTCTTCCCGACTAGATCAGACACAGGAATCTGAAATGAAGCATTAGTGTTTTCGTTAGTGAAATTTGGAAATTGAGAACCCCCAAACAACAAAATCCACATTACATAATCACCAGGATGATATATCGTGTTTGTAGCAGTATTTAGTACTAGGCATCTCACCTTGGCTCCATCTTTTCCAATGACGAAATCCCGATCCCCTGAAACCAAAACTGATTCTAGAGTTTGAGCTGCTTCTTTCGCTTTCTGAATCTCCTCAAGTGCTGCAAACTTTACTGGAGTGAAAGGGTATGCCTCAACTCCATGATCTTCAATGGCTTCAGCAGCATTGGGATGGAGAGTTTTTCCATCTGGTCCAATGATAACCAAAGTTGGCAAGGTTGAGATGTCAAAATAACGGGCCAACTTCTCACGGTTCTTGTCCTTGAAAGGCAATGCTAGCCAAGGCATGCCTGCAAAGGATTGCTGAAAAGCTTCCCCTTCGTCATCAAGTGATACAAGCACAATGTCGAATTTCTCACCCTTTGCCTTAAGTTTCTCATAAACTTCAACCAATTTTGGAGTAAAATCCGTAGATGCTTTGTAGGTAGACATTGCAAAATACAGACCTATTGTCTTCCCTTCAAGCCCAGAGACAGGAATCTTGTGTACATGCATACAAGAAAACTCATATCAGCTCATAAAACAGCAAATTTCACAAACACTATAACGAAATGAGATTTTCAAAGAAAGAAGCACATCATGATTTATCACCTTTGATCCATCCTGGGTCACCGGGTCCTGCCGCAATATAGATTTCAAACTCTGATTCTTTCTGGCCTCTTCTTCTTGCTCTTTTAATTCATTTATCCTAGCTGGTGTAAAAGGGTAGACTTCAGCCCCATACTCCTGAACAATCCCAACACCGTCTTCACTCAAAACTACCCCAGACTCATCAAGGATCACAAGATGAGGTATACCTCTCACCCCAAACAACTCATCCAGCCCATCGCGCTTCTCAGACTGTGAGAACGGTATAGCAAGCCAAGGCATCTTTGAAAAATAGGCTGTGAATGATTCCTCATCCTCATCAGCCGAGATAAACACAAGCTCAAACTCACCCTTTGGAGCAAGTTCATTGTAAACCTCAACCAACTTGGGAGTAAACCGCCGACATGGCCCGCACCATGATGCTGAAAAATATAGCCCAATCTTCTTCCCCTTCAGACTCTCAACCTTAACCTAAAAGATACACAATTTCCCCTTTTATCAACAACCCCAAATGCGAAAATTACAGAGAAATCCTTCCTAGATATCACAAAATTTCAACTCAATTCAATGCACGGGAGTTATCTAATAACTAGACAGTTATTGATTCAGATAGATAAATTATCCACTGCCCATCAAAGATTCACGCATCAGCTAGTTAAGAATCAGTCCAGAATATAAACAAGCATGGAAATGATCATGACAGAGTGCAGATCAACAACAACCAAAACATCAATTTTCAAATCCAGCAAAAACCAACTTAAGAACTGATCAGTAAGTCAACTGAAAATGGTTACCTGGTCACCGTTGTTTCGAATAAGGTAATCGCAGTCTGGAGAAGAAAAGAGAGAGTGCAGCTCGTGATTCTGACCGTTGTTCATCTTCGTAGACCTTCACTCGTGCCGACTTGTAGCGCTGTGGAGCAGGGAAGTGAGGTTTTAGTGTTTAATAAGCAGGCGGAGGTGATTTATCTGCTTGCTTGCGCTCGCGAAGAAGAATCTTCTGGATTTCTTTGTTACGAAGAAAATGCTGACTTGTCCGTGCTAATCACGCGGCTTTTTGTTACGCTATCCTCAACACGTCAGATTTAAGAAGAAAAAAATAGCATTGTTCCCACCAAGTTACCGACCATGAGAGGATTATTCTAATATTCCATTTTTAAGAAAAAAGTTCTCTTTTTGTTGCTTTAAAATGAGAAGGGACACATTATAGAAGCCACTATACAATTAAATGATAGTACTATTCATAATCCAAAACAAAATAAATGGTCATAATTTTTTTTGAAAAAGGAACGAAAATGAAAACCCAACATGGGTTATAATTGAATGGTAAGATGGGAAACGACGTGAGACTAAGAACAAAAAAAATTACTATGAAAATTATAGTGGGAGATTTCTTTGAGGAAGACTTCGTTGCCGACGGCGATGTATTTGATTTGGGATGGGAAGATATGGGAGAAGATGTTGGATCTGAGGTAGAAGAGAGCTGAGAAAGTGTCGCCGGAGGCGATGTAAGGGAGGGCTTCATATGGGATGTCGACCATGAGGCGGATTCCGGTGCCGGAAAATGACTGCAGTGTGAATGGGTCGGTGTCGAAGATACGAACATTGGTGATGCCGTTGGAATTTAGGAGGTTGACAACGGCGGGTGGCGGCGGCAGGTTGTTTGCTACGCTGCCGTAGCATATTGTCACGGGATGAGTATTCCCAACAGGCGCGGCAACTGCAGTTGGTAAGAGATGAACAGTGGAATCAGAAACGAAATCCCTTTTCCAAGAAGCCCATCAACTTATCGGGCCAGAACCGGCCCAAAAATTAAAGAACATGTAGGATTGTTAGAAGAGTTTTGATACCTACTAGGCATGGGAGAAGGAAGTTAAGTAGTAGCAGAGAGGAAAAGGAAGTTGGGATTTTCATTGGCATCTTTAGTTTGATTTTTGCATAATGGGTAAGAAAGAGGCTTTATTTCAGTATTTGATTGATGTATTTAATTAGGAAAGGGGAATTGTTTGTTAAAATGGATGGTATAGAGTAGATTGGAGATGGATGGTAAATGCAAGATTAATTTGGAATTAATATGGGTTTGATCTTGGTTTCCCCTTTTCCCACAACTTGCTACTTTCTTATTCGATCCAACGAATTTAACATGTTTTGAACTATATTGAACCGTCGACCCATAAAGTCAAGAGCTTAAGCGGTTTAGTATATTTTTTGTTTGATTTCGATAATTATAACATGTTCTTTATATTAAACTGATATAATTGAGGTGAACCTTATAAAAACATATATGAGCTAAGTTTGAACCTCATAAATCAGTCTCGTCTCGAGTTCGAGCCACCGGAGCCTTGCAATTGAATTGAACAACATTTAGATTTTAATGCTTTTTTTCCCCTTTGGTCTCAACAAATGTTGATTTCATACAACAATTTGTGCTTTTCTTAGCGCAAAAACTATACTTCACGTATACTCAACCTCCACTAGCTTTTGTGAATCAATGTTTTACTACTCGATTCAACCTCTGTTGGTACATCTCGAGTTATAATTCATATATTGATGTTTAAAATTCTAGACATTTACTTTTTCTCCAAAAAGAAAGATGAAAACAAAAAATATTGATAAATTCTCGAATTAATGCCTACTCTTTAGGCGTCTCAAAAGGCATTCGTGTACCGCCTGTTGCTAAGTACGGCATTTCTTAGATTATGTTCATTGCTCTAATCATCAAAGGGAAACAAAGACATGAAATTAAAAAAAAAAAATCAAATTAGGTCTGGCAGCAGAATCCTTCTCCTTCCTTTGTTAAAGCAGAGAATAAAGATGACAATCAAACATATGATGACCCCATTATGTTTCGGTCCAAGATAGTTTTACACTAATCCCTATGTTGAACCACATCTTTAGTTGTTTGTTTTACCATTCTAAAGTTGCTGCTAGTAGCAAGTAGCATGCTACTTTTGACCAAAAACCTTATTTCATTCCACAAATGCGTGAATTTCATGAACTACGCTTATATATATTTAATTAGATCGCTCAATCGATAAAGTGATTAATAAATAATTACGGGCGGAATTAGGGGTTGGCTAAAGTAGACCCAAGCCCGCTCAACATCTTGCCCAAATTTTTTAAATATCTATTAATTATTTTTAAATTTATTTGTATTTTTATTAATATAAAAAAATATTAGTATACATGTAATGTATAATTATTAAATATTTAGTTAATTAGTTAAAGACTATTATATATATTATAATATTTTTTGTATATCTAATGTTAGCCCACTCAAAAAAAAAAATTATAATTCCGCCTCCGTAGATTGCGTATAGTGAGATGTTAAAAAATAAATATTATCTACCATCTCTTTATCGCAAAAAAATTATCTTAGGTTTATCTATTCAATTAAACGCGTCGAGATGAAACACCTCAACGAGCGAGCACATAAATTTTCAATTTTTTCACATGTTTATTTCTTCTTTCTTTACATGGATAGTTCAAGCCTTTAAGGAGTTAAAACATGTATTATTCGATCCATGATCATTCTTGATAGGTTCTAAAACACAAAGAAAATCACAAATTACATACTCCACGTACGGTTTTGAATTTGATTCATTAGATTTAAATCCATTTTTTCACTTATTTGAATTTGAGAATCATATACAGTGAGACTAGAAGGAACAAAATTCAACAAAGCAGAGACACGTTTTTGTCTACAGGGCTTGCTAAGATTTTTCTCATTTTGATTGTTCAATGATTGATGGCAAGAGAATGTATAGTTGTCTAATGTCTACTAACAACAACAATAAATTAAACAAATGTTGCTGCTTTTTAAGGGTCTTTTGAGACAATTGTATCCATCTAAAGACTCAAGATCTTACTTTCTCTCCTTACAAAGCAAGAATTAGCTCCTCCCTTGGCAGTAAAGAACCCAAAGAATATCTTTTTAGCTTGCCTCTTTATTAAAGAAAAATTCCCCCTTTATTGAATTAATACAACCCATAACACAAAAGTAAAACCCTCAATTATGCGACTAATTAATGTGTATTCTCGGAATATTTCATCACTCCTTACATTTTATTTATTATATTAATAGTAAGGTTTATTATTTAAATCCTATATTGATAATGTTGATGTATGGATCGTCGAAAGAACAATACCGATACAATAAATTTTTGTCTATTTTGGTCACTAAATATGTGGTGAAAAAAAGTAGAACGCACCTTAAACAGACCCTAAAGTAGAGTGTAAATTATGACGTGATATTATGAGAATACATTATAATTTTCGCAATTATACATAAACCCCCCTTCTAGGCAATCTTGTGTTTCTTGTGCCTTGAGTCCACACCTCACTCTCTTCCTTAATTACTATGCACTCAAAGAACAAAGAAAGAACTTACAAATCCCACTCTTTATAATCCTAAAACCCAATCTCTTCTCTACCAAATTAAACCACAAAAAAACTAAAAAAGAAGATCAACAAAATGTCTTTCCAAGCTCAACCACAACCACAACAACAACAACCAGTTGAGGTTTACCCGAACCCTGTAACCAAACAACCCACATCTTCTTCTTCTTCCCACTCAGGTGGATCTTTCGGTACTGTTTTTATTGTTCTTGCAGTGATTCTTGTCATATCTGCTATTGCCTGCTGTCTTGGCAGGTTTTGCAGCAAGCGTCGCAACAGTAGCGGCGGCCATCAGAAGCCCAGTAAGCACAGTAAGCCCAACAAGCACAGTAAGAATAGCCACAAGCTGCATGATGGGCCTCCTAATTTTGGGCCCAAAGATAGGGTAAACGATATTGAATTTGGGTTCGAGAAAGGTTTTCCGACAGGTGGTGGTGGTGGGAGGCCCGGTGGTCCTGGTGGAAACCATAATGGAATCGGAGATGGTGGAAGTGGAAGGCAGCATAAAATATTTGGTAATGGTCATATCATCAATGGGCATGCCAAAGTTGAACCGAGTCATGTGAGTTTCGAGCCTCAGGTAAGATTTGGTGGCCCATGATGGATGAAGATGTGTGCATCGTCTGAGAAACAATACCGAAACCTAATGATGCGCCAGAATCTTCTCGATTGCTTAATCGAGATGACATTTAAGTTTCTAGCTAAGCATTTTTTATGGTTCTTTTTTTTCCTTTGTTTCTCTTAATTCTCATTTGCAGCTAGATTGAAATGTGTAACTATCGTTACTTGAAATATTGGCTTGGGGCAACTTCAAATAGGTTATTAAAAATGTAGCGATTTTTCTATACAATGTCTATTGGTTTTTTTAATCTTTAATCATTTTTATATTTTCAGAATTACTTACCACATCGTTAAAACACTATCCATTAATTAAAAATTAAAACACGTATCAATTTATATAAACAAAACTTTTAGTATTATTCATAAAAGGTTCGATTCATGTAGAAAACTTAACTGAGGCAAACCCTACCGAATCGAACCATTTCTTTGTTATAAATCTTACGCAATTATTAAACTAAAAAAATAGATATACTAACTAATTAATGATGCTAAGTGGACAGTTTCAGCCCAGTTTACTCGAAAACGGAAGCCCAAACCGAAATGTTTCCGTTGGACTGAACGCAATTAGCCCATGGGTGACCAATATGTAACATCAATGAAGCCAACCCAAGTTAGACCAACAAAATATATAAAGGGAAAATGAGAATTACTACCATTTTGGTTAAAATAAATAAATAAATTACTACAGTAAAAAATACAAGCACAACAAAACAATACTCCTTCTGTTTTTTTAATAACTGACGTTTTTTTACAGATTTTTATTATTCATAATACTTGTCATTTTATCTTTTACGAACCATATATTTTGTGCAAATGACAAAAAAATAATTATGCATCAACCCAATTTAATGATGGCGTGTTAATTTGAGTGAAAATTAGAAAAAAAAAATAAAACAATGTGGAATAAAATAAGATGAAAAATCATTGTCTTACGTTTCAGTTATTAAATGACGGAGGGAGTAATATTTATGAATAGTTCGATACTCTTGTTTCTCCGAGTAAGAAATTATTTATTTAATTTTTATGTAAAAAGTTTCCATGTCCGTTTCCTTGCAGCCAAGCCAAGTAAGGAGAATAAATTTGTCCCTTTTTTCCCTTCTGAGCATGATTCCGACGATAGATTTGTACAGTTTTGGAAAAGAGGAACTAGCCTACTACCCTGCAAAGCTGCAACCGTAGCTGAAATTATAATTTTTTTTTAGTTTTTCTTCATTTTCTTAATATTCATCTCCTAACAACTAGCGTCCAACATCGGATAATAAAAAGTTTATTGATATAAAATTTTGATTAATTATTCTTTATATAATTTGTTTATTTAATAATCTTTGACGTTACGGAATAATAATATGGTATGTTTTTTATTAAAAAAAATTCAACACGTCGAGGGTCATTAAATAAAAAAATTTGACACGTCAGTAAGATTATGCTACAAAATACTGATCTTGCTGACGTGTGGATTTTTTTTAACGGATAACGTTCCGTAACGTGGGGAGTTCATTAAACAAAAAAATGTAAATATATGAGATTATTGAACAAACAAATTGTACAGAGCTAATTAATCAAAACATTAAAATACAGAAAGATTTATATCATTAAACCGTTAATAAAATATTAGTATTAAAAAAAAATAGTGTTTCTAACATTATTTTTCTTTTCTTTTTTACTATATATCCGTATATGGTTTTCTCAAGTATAAAGCTTAGGAGAAGGATTAGCAAGTTCCTCAGCACTCACTCGACCATAATCAACATACGTTTGGTCTATAACTTACTTCTTTAAACCTTTTTTTTACCACTTTAACATTTACCTATTAAAAAGAAAAATTTAGATATTATTTGCTTACCTATACATAATCTGTTTATATATTTGGAAAAAAAAACAAAGTAATTTCCTAATATTCATTTTAAGGATTGAAATTGCTGGGCAAAGTAATTGCAGAGAAATGATGAGAGGAATAAACGAATAAACAGGCTCCGCCATAAAAAATTAAAAATTGATTTTGCATTTTGCTAATGATTGCGGTGCAGTTAAGGTTACCTTTCGATTTGAGGATTTGAATCAGTTTTTGACCAAAATTACCAGTACACAGCTAACCTTGGCCTTGGACTACCTGCCTCTCTTTCTTTTGCAGACTCCTCTGTCTCAACAGATTTTTGCACTGATGATTATTACGATTTTGTTCTCTCTAATCAATTCTCAAGAAAAATAAAAAAAGACAACAACTTTCTCGGCCTTTGTCGTGTACTACCCATGTGCCCTTTTTCTAAAATCTTTCCCTGCAAGCAAGTACATGGTTGTATAAAGGCAGACATGGAGCTAAAAAGGTCTTTCCTTTCTTTCCCATAAATATCAATGACACCAAGATGAGTACTATATTATTATTACCCAAGTGAAATAAGAAGAGTAGAATAGAGTGTTGGTGTGTTGTTGTGAAAGGAGGAGACATGGTGGGATTGGAGAGAGCAGAAGAATGGCTTAGACCGTTTGTTGATTCCAAGGAATGGGACTATTGTGTTGTCTGGAAATTGGGCGATGACCCTTCAAGGTTTTTTCAGCCGATATACACATTTTTTAGTTCTTTTTCTCGTTTAAACTTGTAATTTTGTTTCTGGGTTTCTTTCTATTCTCTCATTGTTGGTGATGATTTTGCAGCTTTATTGAGTGGTTGGGTTGCTGTTGTAGTGGCGGAATTGTTGGTTGTGTTAAGCTAGAAAAAGGAGAGGATGAGTACCAGTTGGCCAGGATTTGCAGGGATGAGTACTACAAGCATCCGGTTAGCTCAAAGGCATGTGATTCACTTGCCGAGCTCCCATTCTTGATAGCTCTGTACTCTGGGTAATATTTGCTCTCTCAACTCTCTCTCTGTGGTAGTATTTAACTGTTAAGACGTGATAGAAATTGAAATGGGAGGGCATTTTGAAGCAGGATTCATGGAGAGGTTGTGATATCAAATCAACCAAGATGGCTTAGTCGTGCCAGCGCTCCGGATTCGGATAACCCACTTGTAAGCTTTTGTGTGATTTTTGGATGAAATAAGCTTCGTGCTTGATTATATGCCTAAGTAGAAAGAAACTATAGATTCTAGCATAAGTGGCAGAAATCCTGTAGGAATTTTTTATTGATAAGAAGTTACTGTATAGGAGTATCAGATTATCATCAGTCTAACAAAACCCTTTTCAGTATTCTTCATAATTATGCATTTCGTATGGCTAAATGAAAAATGAGATCTGACAGGAATTGATCGGAACACAAGTTCTTATACCAGTATCTGGTGGACTTGTTGAGCTCTTCACAGCAAAGAATGTGAGTTTTAAGTTGGTCTTTAACTGAATTTTGATGGGTTGATTTAGGTATGGTTTCATACTCATGAGCTTAATGTCTATTTCCTCAGGTAGCAAAAGATCAGATGATCATAGACATGATTACAGCTCACTTTTGTTCCCCTATCAAACAAGAGGCCAAGGTTAAAAATCATTATTCGTACGCAAGCCAAGATGATCAGAAGCGTCTTGATGCATTACTTGAAGAGAATTTCCCACCTTCCAGCCATTTGTTAAATTTCATTTCCAGAATGCAGATTGTTCCTTCGTTAGCCCAAGCCTACGCGCATCCTAGCTCTGAAGGATCATCTAGCATCTCCAATTCTTCACACGAGCATCATCAGCATCAGTCTTTTGATTCATATTCTGGTTACTTATCCCAAACTGGGCATTTGAATCAGCCAATTGCCTCATCCTCTAGCCCAAGAGATTTTTTCCATGATGAAAGCTTTCTGAAGCAACAAGCAGCTTTTTTTACAGATTGCAATAAGAAAGTTGCAAAAGCTACTACCCAAAAGCCAGAACGAGACAAATGCAAGTCCAAGAATCTGGTTGCAGAGAGGAACAGGAGGAACAGGATTAATGATGGGATCCTTACTTTGCGGTCTTTAGTACCCAAGATATCCAAGGTTGAGATAGTTTATATGTGACAGCTTCTATAGTAAAATTCCTCTTTCGTTCCTTTATTTCAAGCACATTGCATTACCCCGTGACTAACTTATCCTACTCGAATATACTTGCAGATGGATAAAGCTTCTGTTTTCGGAGATGCAATTGATTATATTAAGGAGTTGCAGGACAAGGTGAGAGACCTTCAGAATGAGCTCAAGGAAATCGAAGAAGAAGAGGATCGCCAAAAGAGTAACCTAGAGATAAAACCTTCAAGTTTCCAGGCTTTCGACGAAGGGAGCAAGCAGAAAAGGACACAACAGGTATATTTTATAATTACCTGAGCCTAGTTCATCAGTCATGTAATACAATATGTTCATTCTGTTTCCCTGAATCCTTTAGATGCATCTTGAAGTGAACCTGATTGGCGAAAGACATTTCCTGATTGAGTTCTTGTGCGAACATAAGCGAGGAGGATTTAACAAGTTGATCGATTCTATCGATTCTTTGGGGCTTGAAGTTGTTGATGTCAATGTTACCACTCATGATGGCCAGATCCTGAACATTCTCAAGGCTGAGGTGAGATTGATGTTATAAATCCTAGTGTCTGATTGGAATACATTTTTCTTTCAGGATTATACTTTCTTTTACAAAAAACACTAACTTATATCTTTTCTTCAAGGCAAAGAGGATGAACATCCAGCCAGAGAAATTGAGGGACTCATTACTGCAGCTAATTGTGTAAAGATGATTCAGACAGTAGATGGCCTATTGTAGAAGAATCATGGAGTTTCGAGATCCAGAAATTGAAGAATTAGGGTAGGAAGGAGAGAAAGTTGAGTTGATTCTCCATTTATGTAATGTTGTTAGGTGCTTTACTCCATGCCTATTATATAGATAGATATGAGGGTATAGGATTAGTAGAAATTTCCGATCCGATCGTCAGGGAAGGTTTAACGCACTAGAATCTTGTATGTAACTCGAAAAATTATAGAGTAATCTGGATTTTTAATCATATGTAGCCTAACTTTGCTTACTTTTACTATCGACCTAACATTAGATAATGAGGCATTCTATAAATTTTAATTCTCCATATTTAACTTCCTGGATTTGTTATTTTTCCTGAAACAGATAGTAGTATTACAAGTGATTACCACAACAGAAATTAATGGCATAAAAAATAATGACGTTTATGATACCAATCATATAAAATAATTGTTAGAAGTATCGCAACTAGTGGCTGTAGTTTAGTGGTGAGAATTCCACGTTGTGGCCGTGGAGACCTGGGCTCGAATCCCAGCAGCCACATTCTTTTTTATTCCGTTTTTTCCCTCGACTAAAAAGTTTACCACCTAAAATAAACAAATCCAGGAATTTGTCAGTGAGAGATGAGGATATGATTTATGTCAAACAGTAGCAATTTTCGTCACTACAAGTACATTAGTTACCATTTTCGTGACAAACCCTATACAACAATCTATAGTACAAAAAATAATCGATTGGATATTTACGTAATGTTTTAAACAAATAGAATCAAAGAATCGGCAGTCCGATAAAGAATAATGGATGACAGTCTCTTTTCATGTACAACCTCTCGTGTTTGTTGCTGCTATGTCAAACCAGGTCAAGAAGAAGAAGCACGTTGTGGCTGGCTGGCTGGCTCGCGTTTATACATACTGACGATTAGGTTGATTTATGGCTCGTGTTTCTGACTCGCTGCTCGTATATCCTCGAGACATTTCGGGGGAGTTGTATTCTCCGCTGTATCCGGTTAAGTCTGCACTGTCAGCAAGTGCCATTCTCCTGAATTTCATAATCTCTTCATTGTACTGACCAGAATTATATGCAACACTCTGTCCATACTTGGTGCCATTAGTGAGATCACCCATGTCATCACTGTCTAATGCTCTCACCACCTACAAGAAGAATTCATACGAGAATGTCAAGCTTTCCTGACTAAAGCGATAAAAAGACACTGAGTAGGCATTTTGGATTCTGATTAAAATTTGTCGCCAGGAAAGAAAAGTCAATGAAATGGGACTTATTAGCATCACCTGCGCCATGCGGGGCCGCTTTGGACCAGAATGGCGAACACAAGCGGCGGCAGTCTCGATCATTCTAATCATTTCACCCTCCACATAATGCTTCCCAAGTCGCGGATCAACTACTAGACTAAGGTCACCAGTTTCAAGGGCTTGAAGAAGGAGTGGGCGAGCCTGCCAAAATCACAACAGAGGCATTGTTAAAAGAAAAATGATGCAGATCAGGATAATATAATTAACAAGATTCTGATGAATACTTCATCTGGTTCAGGACAACATGGAAACAGAATCAAGAAATAGTCTGACAGGGAAATGGTACAAAGACTCGTAATTTCAAGCACTTATCCTTACCCATTCAACCAAACTCTCATCTCCCAAAGGCTGAGACTGGTCAATTGGTTTGCGGCCAGTTATAAGTTCTAAAAGCACAACTCCAAATGAATATACGTCAGACCTATCCGTTAATTTTCCACTTGATGCATACTCAGGTGCCAAATATCTGAAACCAAATTAAATATAAATAAAGGATCAAACTTCTTGCGTTCCTGTAGTTTAATCCCAATAAATGATGTGGATATAGTTTAGCTATACAAAAATTCAAAACCTACCCGAATGTTCCCATGACTCGAGTTGATACATGGGTCTGAGCAGTATCATTCAGCCTGGCAAGCCCAAAGTCGGCAACCTGCAATTAAAGCAGTCCTCAAATATCACGTGAAGAAGCAAAGCAAGGAAAATGGAAGAAATCAATGAAGAAAAAGAAAGACACTAGCCTGTGCTTCAAAATCATCATCCAAAAGGATGTTTGCAGACTTGATATCTCTATGGATAATTTTTGGATGACCTATTATACAAAGAACAAAAGATAAATGAGATGTCTTTACAATAATGACAAACGATTAATTATAAATTTTACACAAACTAATTATATTCTTCCATGATCTAGATTTAGAAGTTTAATTAGAAGAAAAATCAGAGATAATTCCATATGGAAATTATCATACGAACAAAAATAAGATAGGGAGAGTAAAATGAAGCAAGTAGTAAATGAGAGTGCAGCAAGAAGTACGTACAATCTTCATGTAAATATGCCAAACCCTTAGCAGAACCTATTGCAATTTTGAGTCTTTTAGGCCAATCCAACACCGGTAGGTCTTTTGCTGTTGATAAAAGTTGGCGCAGTAAGTTGACGAATAAGAGCATAATTGTTGTGCAAAAAGGAGAAAAAAAAAGTTAACTAAAAAAGGGAAAGTCACCTCACCATGCAAATGATGCTCCAAAGTATTGTTTGGGACAAATTCATATATGAGTAACCGTTGGCTGTTAGAGATACAGTAACCCACCAAAGAGACCAGATATCGATGGTGAACACGACTGATAATCTCAACTTCCGCCCTGAATTCCCTTTCCCCCTGGCCGCTACCTGCCTTGAGCTGTTTGACGGCGACTACTTTGCCATCTGACATGCACCCTTTGTAAACACATCCAAATCCACCCTCACCAATGATATTTTGATGAGAAAATCCATTGGTCATTTCCATCAAATCTTCATAGCTGAAGTGAATTTTACCACCACTTATAACACTTGAGTCTGGAGCTCCACTGTACCCGTTCCCTCCTGAACTCCCATAACTGTCTCCAAATGAATATGGAGGCTGTGAGCCATACGAGGGATTTGATGGTCCAGAGAAACCCATAGACTGTGGCTGCTGTCCATAATAAAATCCATCTGCATTAAAGAAGCAAAAGAGCTGAAATCAAACGACAGTGATAAGCGGTTGAGCTTGCTGAACCCCAAATGACTACAAAACTTACCTTGTTTCACAGGAAAATTGCCAGGTGGCATGTACTGGGGAGGATAAGTTCCCTTTCTTTTCTTCCTCCTCCTTGCAAAAAGAACAATTGCTAGTATCATGATGAGTAATGCACCTCCCAATATTGCACCAACTATAGCTTTGCTTGCTTCACTTCCATTTCCATGTTCTCCTTTTCCATTTGAAGGGGTTGGTGTCTTTGAACTCTTTCCTTGAGGAGCAGGTGGGGATGATTGAGAAGTTGAGGAGCCACCAGCATCACGACCGCCATCATTTCTCGATGGAGGGGTAATAGAGCGTGGTGGCACAGGTGGTGCATTTGAACTACGATCAGGTGAAGGTGGTGTAAATTCTACAGGCGACAAAGGAGATGGTTGCAAAGGAGGGGTAACAACTGATCCATTAGATCCACTGGCGGGTGTAGGTGTGGAGGGATTTTCCGGAGCAGGAGGGGGGTCTGATTTTGAAGGTGAAGTGGGCGGCGATTGTTGGGAAGATTCAGGAGGAGGAGATGATGGTGGTGGTGAACTTGGCGGGGGTTCAGATGATGTAGGTGATGGTGGAGACTCTGAGGTTTTTGGAGGATTCGGACTTGGTGGAGGGCTGGTTGGTGGACTAGGAGGTGGGGATGATGATGGTGGTGGTGAAGCAGGGGGAGGTTGTGTTGCGGGAGGCGGTGATTCTGATGATTCTGATGATTCTGGTGATTGTGGTGGTGATGGGGGAGAATTGTCGCTATTGTTTGCTACTGCTGCTGAATTCTGGACAGAAGGAGGTCCTGCACCGGTAGGAGGTTGAGACCCTCCACCGGTGGGAGGTTGAGGTGCTGGTGACTCCCCTCCATTATTCTGTGGAGATGGAGTCTTTACATCAAGAACATTCGTACCTGAAGAAGAACCAGGGGACTCGACCGAGTCCGACATTCTCCTTCTCCTGCGCTAATCTCCCCCCTAATTCCTCCACACACCTTCCTATCTCTTTACCAGCTTCTTTGTTTTTGTTTCAACTTTCAATCATTCCTTTCCCAATTTCACCAAAATCCCTAACCCAAAAATCAAACCTTTTCGCCTTGTTTCCACAAACAACAACAAGTGCAATCAATCAAACACAAACCCACTTCCCTAAACCACCCAATCTTGAAAATTGAACAATGTACCAAACCCTAGGCCACAAAATTCACCATCTAACAGAGATGTAAAGCATAAATACCAAACACCAACTTCCCTTTCAACCACAAACTGTATGTCTAATCGTCACAAGACAAAAAAACAGAAATGGGTGTTGGAAATTAGAACCTGTTTGCCAACGACAATGAAGCTCAAACGTGACAGAAATGGAAGAATTGCAGAATGGGGTGTTCGCTAACTAACCCCAACAATTGTGCAACCATTTTTGTTATTTTTAGGATTGTGGCTTTTTTAAGAACATTAGGATAAAATATCATAATTGTTCTTCTTCTTTTAATGTTAGTGGTGGTTTTAGGGAAGAATCGGTTGGTTTCGATTCATGTCTTCTTCTTCTGCTCTGTGTCCTGCTCTATATGACTTGTTGCCTCGATTTTTCGTAGCCCCGCTCTTCCTTTTTTTTAATTAGTTTCGTCTCTCTCCCTCCTTCAGTTTCGGGTTACCGCGCAAACATGCATGGGGATTGCTTTTGCCGTCGGGTAGAGGCCCATGGTACCATATCAGGCCTGTTTTCTTGGGCTCAACTGATAAAGTATGAGCCCGATCCCATTGGGCTTCTTTTTCCTTTTTGCTGAACTATTGGCATTGATTAAAAACTTCAATTTTTTTTTTTACTTATAATTTTAACATCTCCACAAAAAAGAATCTAATCATGAATAAATGCATAATGCAAGCTGACTCGAAAATACCATCAAATTAAGAAATAATTTTATAATTTTAACGTCATCCTAAAGTTTTATAGCTCGTTTTGGCTTGTTAATTAGAGAATCATCAAATTCAATCACATGGTCACACCAATTTCTTTACCTAATACTAATAGACCTCCCTAGCTACTACAATTGATACAAAAGTATATTTTTATCATATGATATAAGTATATTTATATCATATTAAAAATTAAAAAAATAGAAAAAAAATCCACCTGTTAAATTTTACGTGGAAAAAGATACCGAACAATAGGTCACTTTTATTTACCTAAAAAAGAATTATATATATAGTGATTACTTACCATAAAATATTTGCACCTTATTTGACTGATCGACGCGTTACGAACAAAATTATTGTTTCATTAATTACCCAATTTAGATATATACAATATTGAAATTTCATTTTATTTTATTTTTTGTCTAAATTACCCTTAGAAGATGACAAATTGCCAACAACCAAAGTAATTTAATATTATTTTTGTTTGAAGAAAATGAAAATTTGATTTTTTGTTTAGTACTATTAAATTAGTAATTGGTGCAAAATGTATGCTAACGGCTAGCGTACAGACACACACACATCCACCCGTCAAAACTTGCATAGGAAGTAAGTAAACCACTCCCTGCTTTACACGTGCGCGCGTGACTGTTTCTTAAACCCCAATTAATTAAAATCCTTAATTGCTTAGTTAAAACTATTTTATCCCTATTTTACCCTCACCTTATTTTCTCCACAACTGGGGTCCTTTTGGTAATAAACACTTGAATGCCCGCCATGATGAGATGAGACTTGAGAGACCGCTCTCCTGCTTTTTCTTCATCTCCAACCTCAACTCCCACTGATTTCGATTACAAAAATGCGGCACGACAACGACAAAACCGCCAAAATTAATATTATTATAAATAACAGATTATTGTCCAAGAAATCTCTCTCCCATCAAAAAACCCTTTTGCTTCTCCCCCTTCGCTTTGTATAAAAACACCAAATGAAACCGTTACTACTCTTCTCTTTTCTTTGCCCACCAATCTTTCTTTCTAACAAACCCATTACTCCATTAAAGAAAAACCCCTTTTATTCTTTTATTCTTTGATTCTTGAGTTTGTTTCTTTTTTCCCACCTCTTTTTCAAGAATTTTAAGCGGCCACTAACAAATATTTTCTCTGAAGTACTCAGGTATGGCCTATGGTTTTGATTCCTTGATTCTTAGATTATTTTAGTGACAGATTTTAACTTAAATTCTTCATCTTGTTCATTCATTTTCCATTCTGATTGGATTTTCTTCGTGGGTTTCTGATTTTGTAATGGTTTCTTTTTTCACTGTAAAGAATGGAGCGAATTCACAGTGAAGACCAAGTTTCGATAGTTGAAGATAATGCTGAAATCCTGCACGGTGGTTATGAAAGTGACGAGGTGGATTCGGCGCCTTTGCCAGATCCAGCAGACTATTTCACTACCAATGGGTTGACCAAGCTTGCAGTAGGAAGCGGAGAGTATGAGATGGTGAGGCTCTCTTTTCTTGAGTATTTGTGTCCTCATGCGGAGGAGACGAGCGTTGTGGCGGTCCACAAGAACATTAGTACTAGTTCGGCGAAGAGAGCTCGCTTAGATGCGTTCATGACTTTTGGGCAGGCGATGGGTAGAAAGTATGGAGGGAAGGCTAATATGAGGATGGCTTGGTATGTTGGTGGTTCAAAGGAGGAGATTAATGGGATTGTGTCTCATGGGTTTAGTAGATGCAGCGATGGCAGTGGTAATGGAGAATCGCATGGCGTTGGGATTTATCTGACTCCTCTCAATCGTCTCGTTAATGCGTAAGTTTTGATTCAGTGAAATCTTCATTGAAAAACTGTACATGGGAAGAGATCTGATGTTCTGTTTTTCTTTCCAGTGTGGCAGATTGTCCTGTGGATGAAGATGGTGTGAGGCATATCTTGTTGTGTCATGTGATTCTGGGGAATATGGAAGCTATTCCTGCAGGGTCTAAGCAATGTTACCCAAGTTCGGCGGAGTTTGATTCGGGCGTGGACAATCCTTCTGAACCAGGAAGATATGTTGTGTGGAGTGCTTATATGAACTCTCACATCATGCCTACTATTGTCATCAGTTTCAAATCCTCTTCCTTCAATGGTAAGCAACAAACGAAATTCAAGTTTGATTTGATGTCTTTTCTTTGGTTGTTTTATGTAACTAGTCTTGGAGAACTAGAATTCGATCCCAACTCTGAATTTTAAATTGTTTTGTTTCTGTGAATTTGTTCAGGTCTTGACAGAATCCAGACAGGTAATAAACAAAAATACGCAGCACCAAGGTTGACCATTACTGCTTTCATTGCTCTCCTGTCCCAGCACTTGAATCCCACAAAGAGGACTTTGGTTGCAAAATGCTATGATGAGTTTAGGGTAAGCAATCTCATTTTCTACAACCCTCTCAGCTTTTAGTTACATTTTTTGACCTTCAATGTATCTATTCCTTTTCATAGTATAGTAATCTCTTCTCAAATATGTTTTGTAGAAAAACAATATTAGCAGACAACGACTAATCGAAGGTGTTAGGCGTATTGTTAGGGACGACAATCTGTTGGCTGCGGTAATCAAGTCCAGCAGGAACAAGGTGATTGAGTGAGTTCCTTGGTTAATCTGCGTCGTCATTATATTTTCAAGTATTTCTCTCTTAGGGAACTTCTGCCATGATGGATGTAGTTTCTCACAGTTCAAATAGGAGTTAGTGTGAGCTTTCTTATGTGCACAGAGGCTTGGCCATGTTAACAACTAGGTTTCACAATCTTTTTTAATTACATACTAAGAAAAAGGAAAGAAAAGAAATCTGTCTGTAATCCTTTTTCTTGAGTAATGAAATTGTCTTTCTAATTAAAAGGAAATGAGAAGAACTTCCTAGTTCAATTAAGACCATCACTAGTAACTCTTGGTTATTCATCTCCTGGTCAATGTAGAGGTAGCAGTAGCAGCCATTAACTTTTGTTTGGCAGCCGGTGGTATACACCGACATGCTTAGCTTAGCTGAACAAGTTTCTTGGTTAGCTTTGGTAAATCAGAAGGCAAAGATTTGCTCTGCTTATTCACTAAGTTATCTATGCTATGTCAAATGGGGGAAGGATGAAAAGGTCTTGGGGTATTAGCTTTAAAGTTAAGTACCCCTTTGTTTGTCTTATTTTATACATTTCTTGTACACACTTGTAGAGTATATCACTTTAGGAATTGATTCCAGACCATGACATAGACTATTATAACATCTTAAAGAGATCCTTCCATGAACTGTATACTTTTCTGGAATATTATAGAGTTTTTGACTCATTATTTTAATCTTTTGCAATAAATCAAATCTTGTACAATTCCTCAAAGCAGTAACTTACTGAAAAAGAAAACAAAAAAATAAACGAACAGAAGAAAAGGGATTAAAGAAAGTATAATGTTCTGCTCTCTGCGTAGATAGTCAGCCATTCTGGTTGTCGCATGGTGTATTATGATCTTACAATTTGCTTTGCTGACATGGCCTAGAATCAATCAAAGTTTGCTTTTTTTTCTGGTTTTGTATTGTTTGAAATGGATGCTCTACATATTCTTGTTGATTATGATCGAGTTCTTTATTTCTTTTTCCTTTATGCTGTTAACTGTAGCTTACAAAATGTGAAAACTATAAACAATTGCTGTTTTGTGTTCTGCAACAGATTGTGATGAGCTTTCCTCCCAGAGAGAGCAGCGAGAACGGCGGCGGCAGCAGAGGCTAGAACCTAAAGGGGAAGGGTGTAGCTTAGCAATGGCATGCGTATAGGTATAGCACAGAAGATGATAGTATAGTTTTAGCAAAAGCATGCGTATAGAATAGAACATGATAGTATAGTTTTTTTACCAAAAGCACCAACAAAAAAGGGAGAACATGGTGTTTTTCATTTTTATTTTTCCCGTCGAGTGTAAAATTGTCAATCAAGAAAAACAACTTTGCTCAATTGATTTCTTGTCAATGCCAATCTTATTCTGCTATTTGCTGTTTTTCTTTCTAACTAATCTATTAGTATAAATAAAAAGAAGAAAAAGAAAAAAGAAAAGGATGCAATTGCTTCTGCACTTCAGAATTCTGCTTTCCTCTTGAATCTGGATACTCTTCTTAAGATCTCTCTTAGGACTAGAAACAACCCTTTGGCACCAACTCTTGCTGCAATTTTTTCGCGTTGGGCAAGAAAAAACTAATGGTTATGATCCAACTTTTAGTATAACTATTTACGCAGATTTGTTGCTGCCTGCACAAAGCAGATTCGGACATTTATCGCAGGCACTTGGCGATCCTACTCTTTGTTGAGCACGGCTGTCAATTTCCTTTCAAGCTGTGAAACATAGCGAGATCGAAAAACGAATTCAAAAACTGTGCGCATATAAAAATACTAAAATGAAGAGATGAAGCTATGCTTGTTTGACTTCCCCAATGGAAACTGCAAAACATAACAAGAACATCATGTATTCGTACCTCAGCATTTTTCATTTTCTGTTCATCCAATTCTTCGACGAGTTTCCCAATGCTGATGCAGAAAGAGTAAACAAAAAGAAAACAAGACGGAACATACTGTGTAAGTGTGTAGTTGAAGGAGATGGTGAATCTCGAGTACCTTTGTTTCATGTTGATAATCTGAGATCTTAGTTCCATTTCCTTTGCATAAGCGGAGAACATCTGTTAAATGTGACGAGTTCAATTCTGTAAGAACCCATGTTTTCATGGAAAAACAAAAACAATGTGCTAGTAGTTCAGCCTGCTCGTATATTTGAAACCGAAAAACCAAGAATTGTCCACACCTGTGAGTGCTGAGTCTTGCTTATTCTCTTGGTTTCTGTACAACTATCTACAGACTTAATTGTTCTTAGCAGCTGTTCCTGAAATGAAAAAGAAAAGGCAAAGCATAAGCTATCAAGCAGGAAAACAGGGGGGAAAGAAAACGGCTGGTGCATACCTTTATCAAATTGTTCTGCTGTAGTATACATTGTAACAGAGGCACAATTGAGGTCGCTGTTGTGTTTGCATAATTTGTTGATGCTCCGCAATTCACAATGGCATGTCCATTTTGACTACCCTGAACACAAAACAAAATTTGGTTGTATTGGTTAGCAGTCAGCACCAGTAGCAGAGCTCCAAAATAAAAAAATCAGTTAACAAAAGAAAGTGTAAATAGAAACGAGACTCTACATTATCACTATCAAATCTATGCATTCCTTTGCCATTAATTGACCGAAAGGCCTCCAGGGCATCTTCAACACTGCTCTGGCTATTCTGATTTGAGTAACGAGCACTGGTGCAACGTAGACGAGCATCCAAATGACTTCTGCAACAAGGCAATTGACGACAAATGAATACTTAATCATGATACTTCTTCTAAATGCAAAAACTAAGCTGCTAAGTTTTGCAACAAGTTATGCAGCTTATGCGTGCATGCTGTTCAATAAATTGCAAAGCAGGAACAAGCAACACAAAGCATAAAACCTATTGGTGATGCAATAATTACGCTCGAATTGGTGAACAGTCAATAGATTTGCTGACAAACACCAATCTTAAGAAGTGACTGCACATACTCGAGTGCGTGAGGATTGGTATATGAAGTTGGTGGATTCTCAACAGATTGTGCATTATTGATCCCTCTTGATCCATCCTAAAACAAAAACGAAAGGAGAACAATCACTGTCTGGACATGAGTTGTATAGTCCAAAGGCGCTCGCTGGCCAAAACCATTAAGTGAGCAGTGACAGACATACCTCTTGAGAGGGTGTAGATTTTGAAGAATTAGAATTACAGACAGATGAAGTATCAGACTCAGCCTGGTTCCTGCTCAAACAATTATTCTCTGAGTTTGAAATACCATCAGAATCTTGAAGCTGTAAGAATAAGAATATCACCTCATTTTGTTCACAGATAAAACAAAACTTGAAAAAATGGTAAAAATTGAGAGTGTAACTCAAAAGCATGGACCTACTTACAAGAGCAGCCTGTCTTCTTAAATCTTCCACATCAAAATTCCAGGCACTTATCCCTCGCATGTACTCTTGCTGAAGATCAGAAGAGCTTCATTTACATACATATTCTATCCACACACAAAATCTTGCTACATCAACCCTAAATTTTGATCAAAACAAGTTTATAGGTTGCGAAATAAGAGTCTTCGAAAATCAGGCATGTTACCAAAAAAAGAAGACTATTAACAGCGGCATGATAACAGTGCTACAACAACAAAAATGTAAAGAAACAAAAGCCAACTATAAAGCAATGTCTGAAATAATGCTACCAGCCTATGGATAGCCATGTTCTTTGCTCTCCCCATTTTAGATAACCTTAAGGGCCCAAAATGGAGAAAAATCACCTGTGACAACTGCTCTCTATCCTCATACATCGTATTCTTATGGAGAAACAACTCAGCCTCTCTCTCCTGCACAAAGTAGTATATCAGAACAGATTAACTGGTCTCCAACGAGACACTCACATATCCAAACTCAGAACAGATCAAAAAGTCATGAGGACTGAGAAAACTTGGATATTTGTACCTTCAGCACCCTGTAGCGATCACCCAGTGGAGGAAGTTGACTAAGAATAGTCTGAGCCAGAAATTCTCTGGGCCGTGATTGTTTGAAGAAACGATGGCTCAAAAGCTTCTCTGAGGTGGGGCGCCTTGCTGTATCCTTTACCAAGCAAGCAGCTACTATGTCCTTAAATGACTGCAGAGGAAAAATGAGTTTCAGATCAGCATCATAATTTCCCACGTCCTCAATGTTGAAATTGAAAGGAGCATACCTTTGAAAATTTCTTGTCCCTTTCATAGTCAAGACCAGGTGGTGCATTTTGTAAGGTCATAAGAAGTACCTGCAACAAGCAATAAAAGACATTTAGAGAGTAACAAAGTGTTTTAGGAGAAGGAACTGACACATAAGGAATGCATGATAGTGTGGACACAAAAGAATGAAGGCATCTCATCGACTCCAAAATGTTGGTCCAGCTTAGGAGGGCCAAATACAGATGAAGTCCTAAGATAATGCCAGTCTACTTGGCAGAATAACTAGACAACAAACAACTTGCTGATAACATCTTTCTCTTCAGGCTTGCACAACACATAACTGGTTGGTGGACCAAGTTGAGATTGAAAAACAGGAAATAATAGAACCCAACTATTTGGATATAGCTTATGGGGATGATTGCATTGCAAAAAATCTAAAATAAATGATGCTGAACCGATACCATGCCTACTAAAAAGCCAGTTGGAGTACAGTTTTACCTTCATTGGTGGATACTTGGAAAATGGGGCATGACCATGAGCAAGCTCCAGAGCCGTTATTCCAAATGACCAGATGTCTGCTCTGTTATATGAATATAAGTATTAGAGAAATGATGTGGAACAAAATAGTCTACTTAGTTCAAAAGCCCTTATCAAAGGTAGAAGATATCAAACAAGGGAGTAGATACTCTTAAGTATCCAAAAAACTGAGGTTGATTCAGTTTCATATGCATTGGTCATCAACCATCTAACATAATAAGTTTCTTATGCATGGATCAAAACCGTCTACTAAAACCATTGCAATACAGGAAAAAAGTTCAGAACTATTGGTGATCAAACAATAAGCAGGTGGACTACAACCAAGGGATGACTAGACATTGGATGCAATCAGTCAATAAAATGTTAGGATACCCTCTTTGTGTGTGAGTTAGGAAAAGAGCCCATTTGGAAAAATGAATCAGGTACTCACTTAAAATCATATCCATGTACTTGCTGCATAACTTCAGGAGCCATCCTGTGAAAAAAGAAGATGGAAATTTAGTCAGCTTAAGAAACAAATCAGTACTGTTTTAAACCAAGAGTGTTAAAACAGAAAGAACCAGATGATTGAACCAATTGAACAAACTTCAACGATCAAAACGGCAAGCATGTTAGGGAGGGTCCAATCAAATACCAGCATGGAGTTCCAACAAATGTATTTCTTGCAATCTGTCTTTGTCCAGAATCAAACATGCTTGTCGAAACTCCGAAGTCCCCCAACTTAACTGTGCCTTTAGAATCAATCAACATATTCCCAGCCTGGAGTTATAAGAGAGAGCGGTAGCGATTACAAAAGGATTATCATGGTATTCCCCCGAATCAAGTACACAAAGCCATAAACTACAAATCAGACATCTTGCAACACATCATAGAACAGACATGGCATATAAACATACTAGAGCTAAAAATGTATATTTTTCTTACAAAAAAAGAAAAGGAAAACAGAAAAACCACGTACATACCTTAACATCTCTATGAATGTTTCCTTGGGCATGAAGATAAGCAAGAGCTTTGAGTGTTTCGTGCAACATTGTAGCAATAACTGGCTCCTCAAATCCATCTGGAAAAGCAGACTTCATTATATGCAGACAAGATCCTCCACCCATGTAAGGCAACACAATCCAAAGCTTCCTGCCAGCAGTGAAAGAGCAATACGCATTCAACAAATTTGGATGGCTAATCAAGCTCATGGTATGCACTTCTCGACGAGCAGCATCCTGATAAAAACAAAAACCCAAAAAAGAAACCAAACCCCATTAAAACACACAAACACATCAAAGAAATTAACCGACAAGAAGCAATCTTGTAAGAGAATGAGATAACTGGTTTAAAAATTACCAGGACACTGCTGCCCCTCTCCAAATCCATAACCTTAATAGCCACCACTTTGTTGAGAGGGATGCAGAGAGCTCTGTGCACTTTGGCACTGACACCTTGACCAACTTCCTCCAAAAGCTCATAACTTCCTCTATTCAGGGGAAACTCTTTGGCTGAGAAAGACTCCATCTTTTTTCTCTGTCACTGTAGTGCGTCATCAAGGATGCATAATCAGCACTTAGGCATGGAAAAAAAGGGGGAGAGTGTAACG
>NBIL01132410.1:0-17974 GCA_002752925.1 Viola pubescens var. scabriuscula | reverse complement strand
TGTAACATCAATGAAGCCAACCCAAGTTAGACCAACAAAATATATAAAGGGAAAATGAGAATTACTACCATTTTGGTTCAAATAAATAAATAAATTACTACAGTAAAAAATACAAGTACAACAAAACAATACTCCTTCTGTTTTTTAATAACTGACGTTTTTTTACAGATTCTTATTATTCATAATACTTGTCATTTTATCTTTTACGAAGCATATATTTTGTGCAAATGACAAAAAAATAATTATGCATCAACCCAATTTAATGATGGTATGGTAATTTGAGTGGAAATTAGAAAAAAAATAAAACAATGTGGAATAAAATAAGATGAAAAATTATTGTCTTACGTTTCAGTTATTAAATGACGGAGGGAGTAATATTTATGAATAGTTCGATACTCTTGTTTCTCCGAGTAAGAAATTATTTATTTAATTTTTATGTAAAAAGTTTCCATGTCCGTTTCCTTGCAGCCAAGCCAAGTAAGGAGAATAAATTTGTCCCTTTTTTCCCTTCTGAGCATGATTCCGACGATAGATTTGTACAGTTTTGGAAAAGAGGAACTAGCCTACTACCCTGCAAAGCTGCAACCGTAGCTGAAATTATAATTTTTTTTTAGTTTTTCTTCATTTTCTTAATATTCATCTCCTAACAACTAGCGTCCAACATCGGATAATAAAAAGTTTATTGATATAAAATTTTGATTAATTATTCTTTATATAATTTGTTTATTTAATAATCTTTGACGTTACGGAATAATAATATGGTATGTTTTTTATTAAAAAAAATTCAACACGTCGAGGGTCATTAAATAAAAAAATTTGACACGTCAGTAAGATTATGCTACAAAATACTGATCTTGCTGACGTGTGGATTTTTTTTAACGGATAACGTTCCGTAACGTGGGGAGTTCATTAAACAAAAAAATGTAAATATATGAGATTATTGAACAAACAAATTGTACAGAGCTAATTAATCAAAACATTAAAATACAGAAAGATTTATATCATTAAACCGTTAATAAAATATTAGTATTAAAAAAAAATAGTGTTTCTAACATTATTTTTCTTTTCTTTTTTACTATATATCCGTATATGGTTTTCTCAAGTATAAAGCTTAGGAGAAGGATTAGCAAGTTCCTCAGCACTCACTCGACCATAATCAACATACGTTTGGTCTATAACTTACTTCTTTAAACCTTTTTTTTACCACTTTAACATTTACCTATTAAAAAGAAAAATTTAGATATTATTTGCTTACCTATACATAATCTGTTTATATATTTGGAAAAAAAAACAAAGTAATTTCCTAATATTCATTTTAAGGATTGAAATTGCTGGGCAAAGTAATTGCAGAGAAATGATGAGAGGAATAAACGAATAAACAGGCTCCGCCATAAAAAATTAAAAATTGATTTTGCATTTTGCTAATGATTGCGGTGCAGTTAAGGTTACCTTTCGATTTGAGGATTTGAATCAGTTTTTGACCAAAATTACCAGTACACAGCTAACCTTGGCCTTGGACTACCTGCCTCTCTTTCTTTTGCAGACTCCTCTGTCTCAACAGATTTTTGCACTGATGATTATTACGATTTTGTTCTCTCTAATCAATTCTCAAGAAAAATAAAAAAAGACAACAACTTTCTCGGCCTTTGTCGTGTACTACCCATGTGCCCTTTTTCTAAAATCTTTCCCTGCAAGCAAGTACATGGTTGTATAAAGGCAGACATGGAGCTAAAAAGGTCTTTCCTTTCTTTCCCATAAATATCAATGACACCAAGATGAGTACTATATTATTATTACCCAAGTGAAATAAGAAGAGTAGAATAGAGTGTTGGTGTGTTGTTGTGAAAGGAGGAGACATGGTGGGATTGGAGAGAGCAGAAGAATGGCTTAGACCGTTTGTTGATTCCAAGGAATGGGACTATTGTGTTGTCTGGAAATTGGGCGATGACCCTTCAAGGTTTTTTCAGCCGATATACACATTTTTTAGTTCTTTTTCTCGTTTAAACTTGTAATTTTGTTTCTGGGTTTCTTTCTATTCTCTCATTGTTGGTGATGATTTTGCAGCTTTATTGAGTGGTTGGGTTGCTGTTGTAGTGGCGGAATTGTTGGTTGTGTTAAGCTAGAAAAAGGAGAGGATGAGTACCAGTTGGCCAGGATTTGCAGGGATGAGTACTACAAGCATCCGGTTAGCTCAAAGGCATGTGATTCACTTGCCGAGCTCCCATTCTTGATAGCTCTGTACTCTGGGTAATATTTGCTCTCTCAACTCTCTCTCTGTGGTAGTATTTAACTGTTAAGACGTGATAGAAATTGAAATGGGAGGGCATTTTGAAGCAGGATTCATGGAGAGGTTGTGATATCAAATCAACCAAGATGGCTTAGTCGTGCCAGCGCTCCGGATTCGGATAACCCACTTGTAAGCTTTTGTGTGATTTTTGGATGAAATAAGCTTCGTGCTTGATTATATGCCTAAGTAGAAAGAAACTATAGATTCTAGCATAAGTGGCAGAAATCCTGTAGGAATTTTTTATTGATAAGAAGTTACTGTATAGGAGTATCAGATTATCATCAGTCTAACAAAACCCTTTTCAGTATTCTTCATAATTATGCATTTCGTATGGCTAAATGAAAAATGAGATCTGACAGGAATTGATCGGAACACAAGTTCTTATACCAGTATCTGGTGGACTTGTTGAGCTCTTCACAGCAAAGAATGTGAGTTTTAAGTTGGTCTTTAACTGAATTTTGATGGGTTGATTTAGGTATGGTTTCATACTCATGAGCTTAATGTCTATTTCCTCAGGTAGCAAAAGATCAGATGATCATAGACATGATTACAGCTCACTTTTGTTCCCCTATCAAACAAGAGGCCAAGGTTAAAAATCATTATTCGTACGCAAGCCAAGATGATCAGAAGCGTCTTGATGCATTACTTGAAGAGAATTTCCCACCTTCCAGCCATTTGTTAAATTTCATTTCCAGAATGCAGATTGTTCCTTCGTTAGCCCAAGCCTACGCGCATCCTAGCTCTGAAGGATCATCTAGCATCTCCAATTCTTCACACGAGCATCATCAGCATCAGTCTTTTGATTCATATTCTGGTTACTTATCCCAAACTGGGCATTTGAATCAGCCAATTGCCTCATCCTCTAGCCCAAGAGATTTTTTCCATGATGAAAGCTTTCTGAAGCAACAAGCAGCTTTTTTTACAGATTGCAATAAGAAAGTTGCAAAAGCTACTACCCAAAAGCCAGAACGAGACAAATGCAAGTCCAAGAATCTGGTTGCAGAGAGGAACAGGAGGAACAGGATTAATGATGGGATCCTTACTTTGCGGTCTTTAGTACCCAAGATATCCAAGGTTGAGATAGTTTATATGTGACAGCTTCTATAGTAAAATTCCTCTTTCGTTCCTTTATTTCAAGCACATTGCATTACCCCGTGACTAACTTATCCTACTCGAATATACTTGCAGATGGATAAAGCTTCTGTTTTCGGAGATGCAATTGATTATATTAAGGAGTTGCAGGACAAGGTGAGAGACCTTCAGAATGAGCTCAAGGAAATCGAAGAAGAAGAGGATCGCCAAAAGAGTAACCTAGAGATAAAACCTTCAAGTTTCCAGGCTTTCGACGAAGGGAGCAAGCAGAAAAGGACACAACAGGTATATTTTATAATTACCTGAGCCTAGTTCATCAGTCATGTAATACAATATGTTCATTCTGTTTCCCTGAATCCTTTAGATGCATCTTGAAGTGAACCTGATTGGCGAAAGACATTTCCTGATTGAGTTCTTGTGCGAACATAAGCGAGGAGGATTTAACAAGTTGATCGATTCTATCGATTCTTTGGGGCTTGAAGTTGTTGATGTCAATGTTACCACTCATGATGGCCAGATCCTGAACATTCTCAAGGCTGAGGTGAGATTGATGTTATAAATCCTAGTGTCTGATTGGAATACATTTTTCTTTCAGGATTATACTTTCTTTTACAAAAAACACTAACTTATATCTTTTCTTCAAGGCAAAGAGGATGAACATCCAGCCAGAGAAATTGAGGGACTCATTACTGCAGCTAATTGTGTAAAGATGATTCAGACAGTAGATGGCCTATTGTAGAAGAATCATGGAGTTTCGAGATCCAGAAATTGAAGAATTAGGGTAGGAAGGAGAGAAAGTTGAGTTGATTCTCCATTTATGTAATGTTGTTAGGTGCTTTACTCCATGCCTATTATATAGATAGATATGAGGGTATAGGATTAGTAGAAATTTCCGATCCGATCGTCAGGGAAGGTTTAACGCACTAGAATCTTGTATGTAACTCGAAAAATTATAGAGTAATCTGGATTTTTAATCATATGTAGCCTAACTTTGCTTACTTTTACTATCGACCTAACATTAGATAATGAGGCATTCTATAAATTTTAATTCTCCATATTTAACTTCCTGGATTTGTTATTTTTCCTGAAACAGATAGTAGTATTACAAGTGATTACCACAACAGAAATTAATGGCATAAAAAATAATGACGTTTATGATACCAATCATATAAAATAATTGTTAGAAGTATCGCAACTAGTGGCTGTAGTTTAGTGGTGAGAATTCCACGTTGTGGCCGTGGAGACCTGGGCTCGAATCCCAGCAGCCACATTCTTTTTTATTCCGTTTTTTCCCTCGACTAAAAAGTTTACCACCTAAAATAAACAAATCCAGGAATTTGTCAGTGAGAGATGAGGATATGATTTATGTCAAACAGTAGCAATTTTCGTCACTACAAGTACATTAGTTACCATTTTCGTGACAAACCCTATACAACAATCTATAGTACAAAAAATAATCGATTGGATATTTACGTAATGTTTTAAACAAATAGAATCAAAGAATCGGCAGTCCGATAAAGAATAATGGATGACAGTCTCTTTTCATGTACAACCTCTCGTGTTTGTTGCTGCTATGTCAAACCAGGTCAAGAAGAAGAAGCACGTTGTGGCTGGCTGGCTGGCTCGCGTTTATACATACTGACGATTAGGTTGATTTATGGCTCGTGTTTCTGACTCGCTGCTCGTATATCCTCGAGACATTTCGGGGGAGTTGTATTCTCCGCTGTATCCGGTTAAGTCTGCACTGTCAGCAAGTGCCATTCTCCTGAATTTCATAATCTCTTCATTGTACTGACCAGAATTATATGCAACACTCTGTCCATACTTGGTGCCATTAGTGAGATCACCCATGTCATCACTGTCTAATGCTCTCACCACCTACAAGAAGAATTCATACGAGAATGTCAAGCTTTCCTGACTAAAGCGATAAAAAGACACTGAGTAGGCATTTTGGATTCTGATTAAAATTTGTCGCCAGGAAAGAAAAGTCAATGAAATGGGACTTATTAGCATCACCTGCGCCATGCGGGGCCGCTTTGGACCAGAATGGCGAACACAAGCGGCGGCAGTCTCGATCATTCTAATCATTTCACCCTCCACATAATGCTTCCCAAGTCGCGGATCAACTACTAGACTAAGGTCACCAGTTTCAAGGGCTTGAAGAAGGAGTGGGCGAGCCTGCCAAAATCACAACAGAGGCATTGTTAAAAGAAAAATGATGCAGATCAGGATAATATAATTAACAAGATTCTGATGAATACTTCATCTGGTTCAGGACAACATGGAAACAGAATCAAGAAATAGTCTGACAGGGAAATGGTACAAAGACTCGTAATTTCAAGCACTTATCCTTACCCATTCAACCAAACTCTCATCTCCCAAAGGCTGAGACTGGTCAATTGGTTTGCGGCCAGTTATAAGTTCTAAAAGCACAACTCCAAATGAATATACGTCAGACCTATCCGTTAATTTTCCACTTGATGCATACTCAGGTGCCAAATATCTGAAACCAAATTAAATATAAATAAAGGATCAAACTTCTTGCGTTCCTGTAGTTTAATCCCAATAAATGATGTGGATATAGTTTAGCTATACAAAAATTCAAAACCTACCCGAATGTTCCCATGACTCGAGTTGATACATGGGTCTGAGCAGTATCATTCAGCCTGGCAAGCCCAAAGTCGGCAACCTGCAATTAAAGCAGTCCTCAAATATCACGTGAAGAAGCAAAGCAAGGAAAATGGAAGAAATCAATGAAGAAAAAGAAAGACACTAGCCTGTGCTTCAAAATCATCATCCAAAAGGATGTTTGCAGACTTGATATCTCTATGGATAATTTTTGGATGACCTATTATACAAAGAACAAAAGATAAATGAGATGTCTTTACAATAATGACAAACGATTAATTATAAATTTTACACAAACTAATTATATTCTTCCATGATCTAGATTTAGAAGTTTAATTAGAAGAAAAATCAGAGATAATTCCATATGGAAATTATCATACGAACAAAAATAAGATAGGGAGAGTAAAATGAAGCAAGTAGTAAATGAGAGTGCAGCAAGAAGTACGTACAATCTTCATGTAAATATGCCAAACCCTTAGCAGAACCTATTGCAATTTTGAGTCTTTTAGGCCAATCCAACACCGGTAGGTCTTTTGCTGTTGATAAAAGTTGGCGCAGTAAGTTGACGAATAAGAGCATAATTGTTGTGCAAAAAGGAGAAAAAAAAAGTTAACTAAAAAAGGGAAAGTCACCTCACCATGCAAATGATGCTCCAAAGTATTGTTTGGGACAAATTCATATATGAGTAACCGTTGGCTGTTAGAGATACAGTAACCCACCAAAGAGACCAGATATCGATGGTGAACACGACTGATAATCTCAACTTCCGCCCTGAATTCCCTTTCCCCCTGGCCGCTACCTGCCTTGAGCTGTTTGACGGCGACTACTTTGCCATCTGACATGCACCCTTTGTAAACACATCCAAATCCACCCTCACCAATGATATTTTGATGAGAAAATCCATTGGTCATTTCCATCAAATCTTCATAGCTGAAGTGAATTTTACCACCACTTATAACACTTGAGTCTGGAGCTCCACTGTACCCGTTCCCTCCTGAACTCCCATAACTGTCTCCAAATGAATATGGAGGCTGTGAGCCATACGAGGGATTTGATGGTCCAGAGAAACCCATAGACTGTGGCTGCTGTCCATAATAAAATCCATCTGCATTAAAGAAGCAAAAGAGCTGAAATCAAACGACAGTGATAAGCGGTTGAGCTTGCTGAACCCCAAATGACTACAAAACTTACCTTGTTTCACAGGAAAATTGCCAGGTGGCATGTACTGGGGAGGATAAGTTCCCTTTCTTTTCTTCCTCCTCCTTGCAAAAAGAACAATTGCTAGTATCATGATGAGTAATGCACCTCCCAATATTGCACCAACTATAGCTTTGCTTGCTTCACTTCCATTTCCATGTTCTCCTTTTCCATTTGAAGGGGTTGGTGTCTTTGAACTCTTTCCTTGAGGAGCAGGTGGGGATGATTGAGAAGTTGAGGAGCCACCAGCATCACGACCGCCATCATTTCTCGATGGAGGGGTAATAGAGCGTGGTGGCACAGGTGGTGCATTTGAACTACGATCAGGTGAAGGTGGTGTAAATTCTACAGGCGACAAAGGAGATGGTTGCAAAGGAGGGGTAACAACTGATCCATTAGATCCACTGGCGGGTGTAGGTGTGGAGGGATTTTCCGGAGCAGGAGGGGGGTCTGATTTTGAAGGTGAAGTGGGCGGCGATTGTTGGGAAGATTCAGGAGGAGGAGATGATGGTGGTGGTGAACTTGGCGGGGGTTCAGATGATGTAGGTGATGGTGGAGACTCTGAGGTTTTTGGAGGATTCGGACTTGGTGGAGGGCTGGTTGGTGGACTAGGAGGTGGGGATGATGATGGTGGTGGTGAAGCAGGGGGAGGTTGTGTTGCGGGAGGCGGTGATTCTGATGATTCTGATGATTCTGGTGATTGTGGTGGTGATGGGGGAGAATTGTCGCTATTGTTTGCTACTGCTGCTGAATTCTGGACAGAAGGAGGTCCTGCACCGGTAGGAGGTTGAGACCCTCCACCGGTGGGAGGTTGAGGTGCTGGTGACTCCCCTCCATTATTCTGTGGAGATGGAGTCTTTACATCAAGAACATTCGTACCTGAAGAAGAACCAGGGGACTCGACCGAGTCCGACATTCTCCTTCTCCTGCGCTAATCTCCCCCCTAATTCCTCCACACACCTTCCTATCTCTTTACCAGCTTCTTTGTTTTTGTTTCAACTTTCAATCATTCCTTTCCCAATTTCACCAAAATCCCTAACCCAAAAATCAAACCTTTTCGCCTTGTTTCCACAAACAACAACAAGTGCAATCAATCAAACACAAACCCACTTCCCTAAACCACCCAATCTTGAAAATTGAACAATGTACCAAACCCTAGGCCACAAAATTCACCATCTAACAGAGATGTAAAGCATAAATACCAAACACCAACTTCCCTTTCAACCACAAACTGTATGTCTAATCGTCACAAGACAAAAAAACAGAAATGGGTGTTGGAAATTAGAACCTGTTTGCCAACGACAATGAAGCTCAAACGTGACAGAAATGGAAGAATTGCAGAATGGGGTGTTCGCTAACTAACCCCAACAATTGTGCAACCATTTTTGTTATTTTTAGGATTGTGGCTTTTTTAAGAACATTAGGATAAAATATCATAATTGTTCTTCTTCTTTTAATGTTAGTGGTGGTTTTAGGGAAGAATCGGTTGGTTTCGATTCATGTCTTCTTCTTCTGCTCTGTGTCCTGCTCTATATGACTTGTTGCCTCGATTTTTCGTAGCCCCGCTCTTCCTTTTTTTTAATTAGTTTCGTCTCTCTCCCTCCTTCAGTTTCGGGTTACCGCGCAAACATGCATGGGGATTGCTTTTGCCGTCGGGTAGAGGCCCATGGTACCATATCAGGCCTGTTTTCTTGGGCTCAACTGATAAAGTATGAGCCCGATCCCATTGGGCTTCTTTTTCCTTTTTGCTGAACTATTGGCATTGATTAAAAACTTCAATTTTTTTTTTTACTTATAATTTTAACATCTCCACAAAAAAGAATCTAATCATGAA
Organism: Viola pubescens var. scabriuscula; assembly: GCA_002752925.1. Taxonomy (NCBI): domain Eukaryota; kingdom Viridiplantae; phylum Streptophyta; class Magnoliopsida; order Malpighiales; family Violaceae; genus Viola; species Viola pubescens. The sequence goes on along the minus strand of NBIL01132410.1, from coordinate 8,936 downwards.
TAAATGCATAATGCAAGCTGACTCGAAAATACCATCAAATTAAGAAATAATTTTATAATTTTAACGTCATCCTAAAGTTTTATAGCTCGTTTTGGCTTGTTAATTAGAGAATCATCAAATTCAATCACATGGTCACACCAATTTCTTTACCTAATACTAATAGACCTCCCTAGCTACTACAATTGATACAAAAGTATATTTTTATCATATGATATAAGTATATTTATATCATATTAAAAATTAAAAAAATAGAAAAAAAATCCACCTGTTAAATTTTACGTGGAAAAAGATACCGAACAATAGGTCACTTTTATTTACCTAAAAAAGAATTATATATATAGTGATTACTTACCATAAAATATTTGCACCTTATTTGACTGATCGACGCGTTACGAACAAAATTATTGTTTCATTAATTACCCAATTTAGATATATACAATATTGAAATTTCATTTTATTTTATTTTTTGTCTAAATTACCCTTAGAAGATGACAAATTGCCAACAACCAAAGTAATTTAATATTATTTTTGTTTGAAGAAAATGAAAATTTGATTTTTTGTTTAGTACTATTAAATTAGTAATTGGTGCAAAATGTATGCTAACGGCTAGCGTACAGACACACACACATCCACCCGTCAAAACTTGCATAGGAAGTAAGTAAACCACTCCCTGCTTTACACGTGCGCGCGTGACTGTTTCTTAAACCCCAATTAATTAAAATCCTTAATTGCTTAGTTAAAACTATTTTATCCCTATTTTACCCTCACCTTATTTTCTCCACAACTGGGGTCCTTTTGGTAATAAACACTTGAATGCCCGCCATGATGAGATGAGACTTGAGAGACCGCTCTCCTGCTTTTTCTTCATCTCCAACCTCAACTCCCACTGATTTCGATTACAAAAATGCGGCACGACAACGACAAAACCGCCAAAATTAATATTATTATAAATAACAGATTATTGTCCAAGAAATCTCTCTCCCATCAAAAAACCCTTTTGCTTCTCCCCCTTCGCTTTGTATAAAAACACCAAATGAAACCGTTACTACTCTTCTCTTTTCTTTGCCCACCAATCTTTCTTTCTAACAAACCCATTACTCCATTAAAGAAAAACCCCTTTTATTCTTTTATTCTTTGATTCTTGAGTTTGTTTCTTTTTTCCCACCTCTTTTTCAAGAATTTTAAGCGGCCACTAACAAATATTTTCTCTGAAGTACTCAGGTATGGCCTATGGTTTTGATTCCTTGATTCTTAGATTATTTTAGTGACAGATTTTAACTTAAATTCTTCATCTTGTTCATTCATTTTCCATTCTGATTGGATTTTCTTCGTGGGTTTCTGATTTTGTAATGGTTTCTTTTTTCACTGTAAAGAATGGAGCGAATTCACAGTGAAGACCAAGTTTCGATAGTTGAAGATAATGCTGAAATCCTGCACGGTGGTTATGAAAGTGACGAGGTGGATTCGGCGCCTTTGCCAGATCCAGCAGACTATTTCACTACCAATGGGTTGACCAAGCTTGCAGTAGGAAGCGGAGAGTATGAGATGGTGAGGCTCTCTTTTCTTGAGTATTTGTGTCCTCATGCGGAGGAGACGAGCGTTGTGGCGGTCCACAAGAACATTAGTACTAGTTCGGCGAAGAGAGCTCGCTTAGATGCGTTCATGACTTTTGGGCAGGCGATGGGTAGAAAGTATGGAGGGAAGGCTAATATGAGGATGGCTTGGTATGTTGGTGGTTCAAAGGAGGAGATTAATGGGATTGTGTCTCATGGGTTTAGTAGATGCAGCGATGGCAGTGGTAATGGAGAATCGCATGGCGTTGGGATTTATCTGACTCCTCTCAATCGTCTCGTTAATGCGTAAGTTTTGATTCAGTGAAATCTTCATTGAAAAACTGTACATGGGAAGAGATCTGATGTTCTGTTTTTCTTTCCAGTGTGGCAGATTGTCCTGTGGATGAAGATGGTGTGAGGCATATCTTGTTGTGTCATGTGATTCTGGGGAATATGGAAGCTATTCCTGCAGGGTCTAAGCAATGTTACCCAAGTTCGGCGGAGTTTGATTCGGGCGTGGACAATCCTTCTGAACCAGGAAGATATGTTGTGTGGAGTGCTTATATGAACTCTCACATCATGCCTACTATTGTCATCAGTTTCAAATCCTCTTCCTTCAATGGTAAGCAACAAACGAAATTCAAGTTTGATTTGATGTCTTTTCTTTGGTTGTTTTATGTAACTAGTCTTGGAGAACTAGAATTCGATCCCAACTCTGAATTTTAAATTGTTTTGTTTCTGTGAATTTGTTCAGGTCTTGACAGAATCCAGACAGGTAATAAACAAAAATACGCAGCACCAAGGTTGACCATTACTGCTTTCATTGCTCTCCTGTCCCAGCACTTGAATCCCACAAAGAGGACTTTGGTTGCAAAATGCTATGATGAGTTTAGGGTAAGCAATCTCATTTTCTACAACCCTCTCAGCTTTTAGTTACATTTTTTGACCTTCAATGTATCTATTCCTTTTCATAGTATAGTAATCTCTTCTCAAATATGTTTTGTAGAAAAACAATATTAGCAGACAACGACTAATCGAAGGTGTTAGGCGTATTGTTAGGGACGACAATCTGTTGGCTGCGGTAATCAAGTCCAGCAGGAACAAGGTGATTGAGTGAGTTCCTTGGTTAATCTGCGTCGTCATTATATTTTCAAGTATTTCTCTCTTAGGGAACTTCTGCCATGATGGATGTAGTTTCTCACAGTTCAAATAGGAGTTAGTGTGAGCTTTCTTATGTGCACAGAGGCTTGGCCATGTTAACAACTAGGTTTCACAATCTTTTTTAATTACATACTAAGAAAAAGGAAAGAAAAGAAATCTGTCTGTAATCCTTTTTCTTGAGTAATGAAATTGTCTTTCTAATTAAAAGGAAATGAGAAGAACTTCCTAGTTCAATTAAGACCATCACTAGTAACTCTTGGTTATTCATCTCCTGGTCAATGTAGAGGTAGCAGTAGCAGCCATTAACTTTTGTTTGGCAGCCGGTGGTATACACCGACATGCTTAGCTTAGCTGAACAAGTTTCTTGGTTAGCTTTGGTAAATCAGAAGGCAAAGATTTGCTCTGCTTATTCACTAAGTTATCTATGCTATGTCAAATGGGGGAAGGATGAAAAGGTCTTGGGGTATTAGCTTTAAAGTTAAGTACCCCTTTGTTTGTCTTATTTTATACATTTCTTGTACACACTTGTAGAGTATATCACTTTAGGAATTGATTCCAGACCATGACATAGACTATTATAACATCTTAAAGAGATCCTTCCATGAACTGTATACTTTTCTGGAATATTATAGAGTTTTTGACTCATTATTTTAATCTTTTGCAATAAATCAAATCTTGTACAATTCCTCAAAGCAGTAACTTACTGAAAAAGAAAACAAAAAAATAAACGAACAGAAGAAAAGGGATTAAAGAAAGTATAATGTTCTGCTCTCTGCGTAGATAGTCAGCCATTCTGGTTGTCGCATGGTGTATTATGATCTTACAATTTGCTTTGCTGACATGGCCTAGAATCAATCAAAGTTTGCTTTTTTTTCTGGTTTTGTATTGTTTGAAATGGATGCTCTACATATTCTTGTTGATTATGATCGAGTTCTTTATTTCTTTTTCCTTTATGCTGTTAACTGTAGCTTACAAAATGTGAAAACTATAAACAATTGCTGTTTTGTGTTCTGCAACAGATTGTGATGAGCTTTCCTCCCAGAGAGAGCAGCGAGAACGGCGGCGGCAGCAGAGGCTAGAACCTAAAGGGGAAGGGTGTAGCTTAGCAATGGCATGCGTATAGGTATAGCACAGAAGATGATAGTATAGTTTTAGCAAAAGCATGCGTATAGAATAGAACATGATAGTATAGTTTTTTTACCAAAAGCACCAACAAAAAAGGGAGAACATGGTGTTTTTCATTTTTATTTTTCCCGTCGAGTGTAAAATTGTCAATCAAGAAAAACAACTTTGCTCAATTGATTTCTTGTCAATGCCAATCTTATTCTGCTATTTGCTGTTTTTCTTTCTAACTAATCTATTAGTATAAATAAAAAGAAGAAAAAGAAAAAAGAAAAGGATGCAATTGCTTCTGCACTTCAGAATTCTGCTTTCCTCTTGAATCTGGATACTCTTCTTAAGATCTCTCTTAGGACTAGAAACAACCCTTTGGCACCAACTCTTGCTGCAATTTTTTCGCGTTGGGCAAGAAAAAACTAATGGTTATGATCCAACTTTTAGTATAACTATTTACGCAGATTTGTTGCTGCCTGCACAAAGCAGATTCGGACATTTATCGCAGGCACTTGGCGATCCTACTCTTTGTTGAGCACGGCTGTCAATTTCCTTTCAAGCTGTGAAACATAGCGAGATCGAAAAACGAATTCAAAAACTGTGCGCATATAAAAATACTAAAATGAAGAGATGAAGCTATGCTTGTTTGACTTCCCCAATGGAAACTGCAAAACATAACAAGAACATCATGTATTCGTACCTCAGCATTTTTCATTTTCTGTTCATCCAATTCTTCGACGAGTTTCCCAATGCTGATGCAGAAAGAGTAAACAAAAAGAAAACAAGACGGAACATACTGTGTAAGTGTGTAGTTGAAGGAGATGGTGAATCTCGAGTACCTTTGTTTCATGTTGATAATCTGAGATCTTAGTTCCATTTCCTTTGCATAAGCGGAGAACATCTGTTAAATGTGACGAGTTCAATTCTGTAAGAACCCATGTTTTCATGGAAAAACAAAAACAATGTGCTAGTAGTTCAGCCTGCTCGTATATTTGAAACCGAAAAACCAAGAATTGTCCACACCTGTGAGTGCTGAGTCTTGCTTATTCTCTTGGTTTCTGTACAACTATCTACAGACTTAATTGTTCTTAGCAGCTGTTCCTGAAATGAAAAAGAAAAGGCAAAGCATAAGCTATCAAGCAGGAAAACAGGGGGGAAAGAAAACGGCTGGTGCATACCTTTATCAAATTGTTCTGCTGTAGTATACATTGTAACAGAGGCACAATTGAGGTCGCTGTTGTGTTTGCATAATTTGTTGATGCTCCGCAATTCACAATGGCATGTCCATTTTGACTACCCTGAACACAAAACAAAATTTGGTTGTATTGGTTAGCAGTCAGCACCAGTAGCAGAGCTCCAAAATAAAAAAATCAGTTAACAAAAGAAAGTGTAAATAGAAACGAGACTCTACATTATCACTATCAAATCTATGCATTCCTTTGCCATTAATTGACCGAAAGGCCTCCAGGGCATCTTCAACACTGCTCTGGCTATTCTGATTTGAGTAACGAGCACTGGTGCAACGTAGACGAGCATCCAAATGACTTCTGCAACAAGGCAATTGACGACAAATGAATACTTAATCATGATACTTCTTCTAAATGCAAAAACTAAGCTGCTAAGTTTTGCAACAAGTTATGCAGCTTATGCGTGCATGCTGTTCAATAAATTGCAAAGCAGGAACAAGCAACACAAAGCATAAAACCTATTGGTGATGCAATAATTACGCTCGAATTGGTGAACAGTCAATAGATTTGCTGACAAACACCAATCTTAAGAAGTGACTGCACATACTCGAGTGCGTGAGGATTGGTATATGAAGTTGGTGGATTCTCAACAGATTGTGCATTATTGATCCCTCTTGATCCATCCTAAAACAAAAACGAAAGGAGAACAATCACTGTCTGGACATGAGTTGTATAGTCCAAAGGCGCTCGCTGGCCAAAACCATTAAGTGAGCAGTGACAGACATACCTCTTGAGAGGGTGTAGATTTTGAAGAATTAGAATTACAGACAGATGAAGTATCAGACTCAGCCTGGTTCCTGCTCAAACAATTATTCTCTGAGTTTGAAATACCATCAGAATCTTGAAGCTGTAAGAATAAGAATATCACCTCATTTTGTTCACAGATAAAACAAAACTTGAAAAAATGGTAAAAATTGAGAGTGTAACTCAAAAGCATGGACCTACTTACAAGAGCAGCCTGTCTTCTTAAATCTTCCACATCAAAATTCCAGGCACTTATCCCTCGCATGTACTCTTGCTGAAGATCAGAAGAGCTTCATTTACATACATATTCTATCCACACACAAAATCTTGCTACATCAACCCTAAATTTTGATCAAAACAAGTTTATAGGTTGCGAAATAAGAGTCTTCGAAAATCAGGCATGTTACCAAAAAAAGAAGACTATTAACAGCGGCATGATAACAGTGCTACAACAACAAAAATGTAAAGAAACAAAAGCCAACTATAAAGCAATGTCTGAAATAATGCTACCAGCCTATGGATAGCCATGTTCTTTGCTCTCCCCATTTTAGATAACCTTAAGGGCCCAAAATGGAGAAAAATCACCTGTGACAACTGCTCTCTATCCTCATACATCGTATTCTTATGGAGAAACAACTCAGCCTCTCTCTCCTGCACAAAGTAGTATATCAGAACAGATTAACTGGTCTCCAACGAGACACTCACATATCCAAACTCAGAACAGATCAAAAAGTCATGAGGACTGAGAAAACTTGGATATTTGTACCTTCAGCACCCTGTAGCGATCACCCAGTGGAGGAAGTTGACTAAGAATAGTCTGAGCCAGAAATTCTCTGGGCCGTGATTGTTTGAAGAAACGATGGCTCAAAAGCTTCTCTGAGGTGGGGCGCCTTGCTGTATCCTTTACCAAGCAAGCAGCTACTATGTCCTTAAATGACTGCAGAGGAAAAATGAGTTTCAGATCAGCATCATAATTTCCCACGTCCTCAATGTTGAAATTGAAAGGAGCATACCTTTGAAAATTTCTTGTCCCTTTCATAGTCAAGACCAGGTGGTGCATTTTGTAAGGTCATAAGAAGTACCTGCAACAAGCAATAAAAGACATTTAGAGAGTAACAAAGTGTTTTAGGAGAAGGAACTGACACATAAGGAATGCATGATAGTGTGGACACAAAAGAATGAAGGCATCTCATCGACTCCAAAATGTTGGTCCAGCTTAGGAGGGCCAAATACAGATGAAGTCCTAAGATAATGCCAGTCTACTTGGCAGAATAACTAGACAACAAACAACTTGCTGATAACATCTTTCTCTTCAGGCTTGCACAACACATAACTGGTTGGTGGACCAAGTTGAGATTGAAAAACAGGAAATAATAGAACCCAACTATTTGGATATAGCTTATGGGGATGATTGCATTGCAAAAAATCTAAAATAAATGATGCTGAACCGATACCATGCCTACTAAAAAGCCAGTTGGAGTACAGTTTTACCTTCATTGGTGGATACTTGGAAAATGGGGCATGACCATGAGCAAGCTCCAGAGCCGTTATTCCAAATGACCAGATGTCTGCTCTGTTATATGAATATAAGTATTAGAGAAATGATGTGGAACAAAATAGTCTACTTAGTTCAAAAGCCCTTATCAAAGGTAGAAGATATCAAACAAGGGAGTAGATACTCTTAAGTATCCAAAAAACTGAGGTTGATTCAGTTTCATATGCATTGGTCATCAACCATCTAACATAATAAGTTTCTTATGCATGGATCAAAACCGTCTACTAAAACCATTGCAATACAGGAAAAAAGTTCAGAACTATTGGTGATCAAACAATAAGCAGGTGGACTACAACCAAGGGATGACTAGACATTGGATGCAATCAGTCAATAAAATGTTAGGATACCCTCTTTGTGTGTGAGTTAGGAAAAGAGCCCATTTGGAAAAATGAATCAGGTACTCACTTAAAATCATATCCATGTACTTGCTGCATAACTTCAGGAGCCATCCTGTGAAAAAAGAAGATGGAAATTTAGTCAGCTTAAGAAACAAATCAGTACTGTTTTAAACCAAGAGTGTTAAAACAGAAAGAACCAGATGATTGAACCAATTGAACAAACTTCAACGATCAAAACGGCAAGCATGTTAGGGAGGGTCCAATCAAATACCAGCATGGAGTTCCAACAAATGTATTTCTTGCAATCTGTCTTTGTCCAGAATCAAACATGCTTGTCGAAACTCCGAAGTCCCCCAACTTAACTGTGCCTTTAGAATCAATCAACATATTCCCAGCCTGGAGTTATAAGAGAGAGCGGTAGCGATTACAAAAGGATTATCATGGTATTCCCCCGAATCAAGTACACAAAGCCATAAACTACAAATCAGACATCTTGCAACACATCATAGAACAGACATGGCATATAAACATACTAGAGCTAAAAATGTATATTTTTCTTACAAAAAAAGAAAAGGAAAACAGAAAAACCACGTACATACCTTAACATCTCTATGAATGTTTCCTTGGGCATGAAGATAAGCAAGAGCTTTGAGTGTTTCGTGCAACATTGTAGCAATAACTGGCTCCTCAAATCCATCTGGAAAAGCAGACTTCATTATATGCAGACAAGATCCTCCACCCATGTAAGGCAACACAATCCAAAGCTTCCTGCCAGCAGTGAAAGAGCAATACGCATTCAACAAATTTGGATGGCTAATCAAGCTCATGGTATGCACTTCTCGACGAGCAGCATCCTGATAAAAACAAAAACCCAAAAAAGAAACCAAACCCCATTAAAACACACAAACACATCAAAGAAATTAACCGACAAGAAGCAATCTTGTAAGAGAATGAGATAACTGGTTTAAAAATTACCAGGACACTGCTGCCCCTCTCCAAATCCATAACCTTAATAGCCACCACTTTGTTGAGAGGGATGCAGAGAGCTCTGTGCACTTTGGCACTGACACCTTGACCAACTTCCTCCAAAAGCTCATAACTTCCTCTATTCAGGGGAAACTCTTTGGCTGAGAAAGACTCCATCTTTTTTCTCTGTCACTGTAGTGCGTCATCAAGGATGCATAATCAGCACTTAGGCATGGAAAAAAAGGGGGAGAGTGTAACG
>NBIL01132409.1:0-18006 GCA_002752925.1 Viola pubescens var. scabriuscula | reverse complement strand
ATAACATATTGTAATTTGTACCTCTTTTTATTAATTATCATTGTTATTGTTTTGAATTTTGATCCAAACTCTGAAGTCTGAACTCCATTTGATATTTTCACGAAATCTGTGTTGGCGAAAGAGACGCGGCAGTGAATCAAAATGCCAAACTATAAACTATGCTTTAAAAAACAGAAAAAGTCAGCAGAAACCAAGGAAGGGGAGATTCTTCCTTCACAGCTTCTTGCTTCATTGATGGCGGAGTAGACTAAAAACACATTCCTCGAGTTCATCATCCCCTTATTTGCTTATGCCTCCCCTGTTTTTCCTCCCTGTCTCTGTCCTCCTCCTCACCCATTGCTGCATTCCTTTTAAAGACTCCACCTTTCGTTACACTCTCCCCCTTTTTTTCCATGCCTAAGTGCTGATTATGCATCCTTGATGACGCACTACAGTGACAGAGAAAAAAGATGGAGTCTTTCTCAGCCAAAGAGTTTCCCCTGAATAGAGGAAGTTATGAGCTTTTGGAGGAAGTTGGTCAAGGTGTCAGTGCCAAAGTGCACAGAGCTCTCTGCATCCCTCTCAACAAAGTGGTGGCTATTAAGGTTATGGATTTGGAGAGGGGCAGCAGTGTCCTGGTAATTTTTAAACCAGTTATCTCATTCTCTTACAAGATTGCTTCTTGTCGGTTAATTTCTTTGATGTGTTTGTGTGTTTTAATGGGGTTTGGTTTCTTTTTTGGGTTTTTGTTTTTATCAGGATGCTGCTCGTCGAGAAGTGCATACCATGAGCTTGATTAGCCATCCAAATTTGTTGAATGCGTATTGCTCTTTCACTGCTGGCAGGAAGCTTTGGATTGTGTTGCCTTACATGGGTGGAGGATCTTGTCTGCATATAATGAAGTCTGCTTTTCCAGATGGATTTGAGGAGCCAGTTATTGCTACAATGTTGCACGAAACACTCAAAGCTCTTGCTTATCTTCATGCCCAAGGAAACATTCATAGAGATGTTAAGGTATGTACGTGGTTTTTCTGTTTTCCTTTTCTTTTTTTGTAAGAAAAATATACATTTTTAGCTCTAGTATGTTTATATGCCATGTCTGTTCTATGATGTGTTGCAAGATGTCTGATTTGTAGTTTATGGCTTTGTGTACTTGATTCGGGGGAATACCATGATAATCCTTTTGTAATCGCTACCGCTCTCTCTTATAACTCCAGGCTGGGAATATGTTGATTGATTCTAAAGGCACAGTTAAGTTGGGGGACTTCGGAGTTTCGACAAGCATGTTTGATTCTGGACAAAGACAGATTGCAAGAAATACATTTGTTGGAACTCCATGCTGGTATTTGATTGGACCCTCCCTAACATGCTTGCCGTTTTGATCGTTGAAGTTTGTTCAATTGGTTCAATCATCTGGTTCTTTCTGTTTTAACACTCTTGGTTTAAAACAGTACTGATTTGTTTCTTAAGCTGACTAAATTTCCATCTTCTTTTTTCACAGGATGGCTCCTGAAGTTATGCAGCAAGTACATGGATATGATTTTAAGTGAGTACCTGATTCATTTTTCCAAATGGGCTCTTTTCCTAACTCACACACAAAGAGGGTATCCTAACATTTTATTGACTGATTGCATCCAATGTCTAGTCATCCCTTGGTTGTAGTCCACCTGCTTATTGTTTGATCACCAATAGTTCTGAACTTTTTTCCTGTATTGCAATGGTTTTAGTAGACGGTTTTGATCCATGCATAAGAAACTTATTATGTTAGATGGTTGATGACCAATGCATATGAAACTGAATCAACCTCAGTTTTTTGGATACTTAAGAGTATCTACTCCCTTGTTTGATATCTTCTACCTTTGATAAGGGCTTTTGAACTAAGTAGACTATTTTGTTCCACATCATTTCTCTAATACTTATATTCATATAACAGAGCAGACATCTGGTCATTTGGAATAACGGCTCTGGAGCTTGCTCATGGTCATGCCCCATTTTCCAAGTATCCACCAATGAAGGTAAAACTGTACTCCAACTGGCTTTTTAGTAGGCATGGTATCGGTTCAGCATCATTTATTTTAGATTTTTTGCAATGCAATCATCCCCATAAGCTATATCCAAATAGTTGGGTTCTATTATTTCCTGTTTTTCAATCTCAACTTGGTCCACCAACCAGTTATGTGTTGTGCAAGCCTGAAGAGAAAGATGTTATCAGCAAGTTGTTTGTTGTCTAGTTATTCTGCCAAGTAGACTGGCATTATCTTAGGACTTCATCTGTATTTGGCCCTCCTAAGCTGGACCAACATTTTGGAGTCGATGAGATGCCTTCATTCTTTTGTGTCCACACTATCATGCATTCCTTATGTGTCAGTTCCTTCTCCTAAAACACTTTGTTACTCTCTAAATGTCTTTTATTGCTTGTTGCAGGTACTTCTTATGACCTTACAAAATGCACCACCTGGTCTTGACTATGAAAGGGACAAGAAATTTTCAAAGGTATGCTCCTTTCAATTTCAACATTGAGGACGTGGGAAATTATGATGCTGATCTGAAACTCATTTTTCCTCTGCAGTCATTTAAGGACATAGTAGCTGCTTGCTTGGTAAAGGATACAGCAAGGCGCCCCACCTCAGAGAAGCTTTTGAGCCATCGTTTCTTCAAACAATCACGGCCCAGAGAATTTCTGGCTCAGACTATTCTTAGTCAACTTCCTCCACTGGGTGATCGCTACAGGGTGCTGAAGGTACAAATATCCAAGTTTTCTCAGTCCTCATGACTTTTTGATCTGTTCTGAGTTTGGATATGTGAGTGTCTCGTTGGAGACCAGTTAATCTGTTCTGATATACTACTTTGTGCAGGAGAGAGAGGCTGAGTTGTTTCTCCATAAGAATACGATGTATGAGGATAGAGAGCAGTTGTCACAGGTGATTTTTCTCCATTTTGGGCCCTTAAGGTTATCTAAAATGGGGAGAGCAAAGAACATGGCTATCCATAGGCTGGTAGCATTATTTCAGACATTGCTTTATAGTTGGCTTTTGTTTCTTTACATTTTTGTTGTTGTAGCACTGTTATCATGCCGCTGTTAATAGTCTTCTTTTTTTGGTAACATGCCTGATTTTCGAAGACTCTTATTTCGCAACCTATAAACTTGTTTTGATCAAAATTTAGGGTTGATGTAGCAAGATTTTGTGTGTGGATAGAATATGTATGTAAATGAAGCTCTTCTGATCTTCAGCAAGAGTACATGCGAGGGATAAGTGCCTGGAATTTTGATGTGGAAGATTTAAGAAGACAGGCTGCTCTTGTAAGTAGGTCCATGCTTTTGAGTTACACTCTCAATTTTTACCATTTTTTCAAGTTTTGTTTTATCTGTGAACAAAATGAGGTGATATTCTTATTCTTACAGCTTCAAGATTCTGATGGTATTTCAAACTCAGAGAATAATTGTTTGAGCAGGAACCAGGCTGAGTCTGATACTTCATCTGTCTGTAATTCTAATTCTTCAAAATCTACACCCTCTCAAGAGGTATGTCTGTCACTGCTCACTTAATGGTTTTGGCCAGCGAGCGCCTTTGGACTATACAACTCATGTCCAGACAGTGATTGTTCTCCTTTCGTTTTTGTTTTAGGATGGATCAAGAGGGATCAATAATGCACAATCTGTTGAGAATCCACCAACTTCATATACCAATCCTCACGCACTCGAGTATGTGCAGTCACTTCTTAAGATTGGTGTTTGTCAGCAAATCTATTGACTGTTCACCAATTCGAGCGTAATTATTGCATCACCAATAGGTTTTATGCTTTGTGTTGCTTGTTCCTGCTTTGCAATTTATTGAACAGCATGCACGCATAAGCTGCATAACTTGTTGCAAAACTTAGCAGCTTAGTTTTTGCATTTAGAAGAAGTATCATGATTAAGTATTCATTTGTCGTCAATTGCCTTGTTGCAGAAGTCATTTGGATGCTCGTCTACGTTGCACCAGTGCTCGTTACTCAAATCAGAATAGCCAGAGCAGTGTTGAAGATGCCCTGGAGGCCTTTCGGTCAATTAATGGCAAAGGAATGCATAGATTTGATAGTGATAATGTAGAGTCTCGTTTCTATTTACACTTTCTTTTGTTAACTGATTTTTTTATTTTGGAGCTCTGCTACTGGTGCTGACTGCTAACCAATACAACCAAATTTTGTTTTGTGTTCAGGGTAGTCAAAATGGACATGCCATTGTGAATTGCGGAGCATCAACAAATTATGCAAACACAACAGCGACCTCAATTGTGCCTCTGTTACAATGTATACTACAGCAGAACAATTTGATAAAGGTATGCACCAGCCGTTTTCTTTCCCCCCTGTTTTCCTGCTTGATAGCTTATGCTTTGCCTTTTCTTTTTCATTTCAGGAACAGCTGCTAAGAACAATTAAGTCTGTAGATAGTTGTACAGAAACCAAGAGAATAAGCAAGACTCAGCACTCACAGGTGTGGACAATTCTTGGTTTTTCGGTTTCAAATATACGAGCAGGCTGAACTACTAGCACATTGTTTTTGTTTTTCCATGAAAACATGGGTTCTTACAGAATTGAACTCGTCACATTTAACAGATGTTCTCCGCTTATGCAAAGGAAATGGAACTAAGATCTCAGATTATCAACATGAAACAAAGGTACTCGAGATTCACCATCTCCTTCAACTACACACTTACACAGTATGTTCCGTCTTGTTTTCTTTTTGTTTACTCTTTCTGCATCAGCATTGGGAAACTCGTCGAAGAATTGGATGAACAGAAAATGAAAAATGCTGAGGTACGAATACATGATGTTCTTGTTATGTTTTGCAGTTTCCATTGGGGAAGTCAAACAAGCATAGCTTCATCTCTTCATTTTAGTATTTTTATATGCGCACAGTTTTTGAATTCGTTTTTCGATCTCGCTATGTTTCACAGCTTGAAAGGAAATTGACAGCCGTGCTCAACAAAGAGTAGGATCGCCAAGTGCCTGCGATAAATGTCCGAATCTGCTTTGTGCAGGCAGCAACAAATCTGCGTAAATAGTTATACTAAAAGTTGGATCATAACCATTAGTTTTTTCTTGCCCAACGCGAAAAAATTGCAGCAAGAGTTGGTGCCAAAGGGTTGTTTCTAGTCCTAAGAGAGATCTTAAGAAGAGTATCCAGATTCAAGAGGAAAGCAGAATTCTGAAGTGCAGAAGCAATTGCATCCTTTTCTTTTTTCTTTTTCTTCTTTTTATTTATACTAATAGATTAGTTAGAAAGAAAAACAGCAAATAGCAGAATAAGATTGGCATTGACAAGAAATCAATTGAGCAAAGTTGTTTTTCTTGATTGACAATTTTACACTCGACGGGAAAAATAAAAATGAAAAACACCATGTTCTCCCTTTTTTGTTGGTGCTTTTGGTAAAAAAACTATACTATCATGTTCTATTCTATACGCATGCTTTTGCTAAAACTATACTATCATCTTCTGTGCTATACCTATACGCATGCCATTGCTAAGCTACACCCTTCCCCTTTAGGTTCTAGCCTCTGCTGCCGCCGCCGTTCTCGCTGCTCTCTCTGGGAGGAAAGCTCATCACAATCTGTTGCAGAACACAAAACAGCAATTGTTTATAGTTTTCACATTTTGTAAGCTACAGTTAACAGCATAAAGGAAAAAGAAATAAAGAACTCGATCATAATCAACAAGAATATGTAGAGCATCCATTTCAAACAATACAAAACCAGAAAAAAAAGCAAACTTTGATTGATTCTAGGCCATGTCAGCAAAGCAAATTGTAAGATCATAATACACCATGCGACAACCAGAATGGCTGACTATCTACGCAGAGAGCAGAACATTATACTTTCTTTAATCCCTTTTCTTCTGTTCGTTTATTTTTTTGTTTTCTTTTTCAGTAAGTTACTGCTTTGAGGAATTGTACAAGATTTGATTTATTGCAAAAGATTAAAATAATGAGTCAAAAACTCTATAATATTCCAGAAAAGTATACAGTTCATGGAAGGATCTCTTTAAGATGTTATAATAGTCTATGTCATGGTCTGGAATCAATTCCTAAAGTGATATACTCTACAAGTGTGTACAAGAAATGTATAAAATAAGACAAACAAAGGGGTACTTAACTTTAAAGCTAATACCCCAAGACCTTTTCATCCTTCCCCCATTTGACATAGCATAGATAACTTAGTGAATAAGCAGAGCAAATCTTTGCCTTCTGATTTACCAAAGCTAACCAAGAAACTTGTTCAGCTAAGCTAAGCATGTCGGTGTATACCACCGGCTGCCAAACAAAAGTTAATGGCTGCTACTGCTACCTCTACATTGACCAGGAGATGAATAACCAAGAGTTACTAGTGATGGTCTTAATTGAACTAGGAAGTTCTTCTCATTTCCTTTTAATTAGAAAGACAATTTCATTACTCAAGAAAAAGGATTACAGACAGATTTCTTTTCTTTCCTTTTTCTTAGTATGTAATTAAAAAAGATTGTGAAACCTAGTTGTTAACATGGCCAAGCCTCTGTGCACATAAGAAAGCTCACACTAACTCCTATTTGAACTGTGAGAAACTACATCCATCATGGCAGAAGTTCCCTAAGAGAGAAATACTTGAAAATATAATGACGACGCAGATTAACCAAGGAACTCACTCAATCACCTTGTTCCTGCTGGACTTGATTACCGCAGCCAACAGATTGTCGTCCCTAACAATACGCCTAACACCTTCGATTAGTCGTTGTCTGCTAATATTGTTTTTCTACAAAACATATTTGAGAAGAGATTACTATACTATGAAAAGGAATAGATACATTGAAGGTCAAAAAATGTAACTAAAAGCTGAGAGGGTTGTAGAAAATGAGATTGCTTACCCTAAACTCATCATAGCATTTTGCAACCAAAGTCCTCTTTGTGGGATTCAAGTGCTGGGACAGGAGAGCAATGAAAGCAGTAATGGTCAACCTTGGTGCTGCGTATTTTTGTTTATTACCTGTCTGGATTCTGTCAAGACCTGAACAAATTCACAGAAACAAAACAATTTAAAATTCAGAGTTGGGATCGAATTCTAGTTCTCCAAGACTAGTTACATAAAACAACCAAAGAAAAGACATCAAATCAAACTTGAATTTCGTTTGTTGCTTACCATTGAAGGAAGAGGATTTGAAACTGATGACAATAGTAGGCATGATGTGAGAGTTCATATAAGCACTCCACACAACATATCTTCCTGGTTCAGAAGGATTGTCCACGCCCGAATCAAACTCCGCCGAACTTGGGTAACATTGCTTAGACCCTGCAGGAATAGCTTCCATATTCCCCAGAATCACATGACACAACAAGATATGCCTCACACCATCTTCATCCACAGGACAATCTGCCACACTGGAAAGAAAAACAGAACATCAGATCTCTTCCCATGTACAGTTTTTCAATGAAGATTTCACTGAATCAAAACTTACGCATTAACGAGACGATTGAGAGGAGTCAGATAAATCCCAACGCCATGCGATTCTCCATTACCACTGCCATCGCTGCATCTACTAAACCCATGAGACACAATCCCATTAATCTCCTCCTTTGAACCACCAACATACCAAGCCATCCTCATATTAGCCTTCCCTCCATACTTTCTACCCATCGCCTGCCCAAAAGTCATGAACGCATCTAAGCGAGCTCTCTTCGCCGAACTAGTACTAATGTTCTTGTGGACCGCCACAACGCTCGTCTCCTCCGCATGAGGACACAAATACTCAAGAAAAGAGAGCCTCACCATCTCATACTCTCCGCTTCCTACTGCAAGCTTGGTCAACCCATTGGTAGTGAAATAGTCTGCTGGATCTGGCAAAGGCGCCGAATCCACCTCGTCACTTTCATAACCACCGTGCAGGATTTCAGCATTATCTTCAACTATCGAAACTTGGTCTTCACTGTGAATTCGCTCCATTCTTTACAGTGAAAAAAGAAACCATTACAAAATCAGAAACCCACGAAGAAAATCCAATCAGAATGGAAAATGAATGAACAAGATGAAGAATTTAAGTTAAAATCTGTCACTAAAATAATCTAAGAATCAAGGAATCAAAACCATAGGCCATACCTGAGTACTTCAGAGAAAATATTTGTTAGTGGCCGCTTAAAATTCTTGAAAAAGAGGTGGGAAAAAAGAAACAAACTCAAGAATCAAAGAATAAAAGAATAAAAGGGGTTTTTCTTTAATGGAGTAATGGGTTTGTTAGAAAGAAAGATTGGTGGGCAAAGAAAAGAGAAGAGTAGTAACGGTTTCATTTGGTGTTTTTATACAAAGCGAAGGGGGAGAAGCAAAAGGGTTTTTTGATGGGAGAGAGATTTCTTGGACAATAATCTGTTATTTATAATAATATTAATTTTGGCGGTTTTGTCGTTGTCGTGCCGCATTTTTGTAATCGAAATCAGTGGGAGTTGAGGTTGGAGATGAAGAAAAAGCAGGAGAGCGGTCTCTCAAGTCTCATCTCATCATGGCGGGCATTCAAGTGTTTATTACCAAAAGGACCCCAGTTGTGGAGAAAATAAGGTGAGGGTAAAATAGGGATAAAATAGTTTTAACTAAGCAATTAAGGATTTTAATTAATTGGGGTTTAAGAAACAGTCACGCGCGCACGTGTAAAGCAGGGAGTGGTTTACTTACTTCCTATGCAAGTTTTGACGGGTGGATGTGTGTGTGTCTGTACGCTAGCCGTTAGCATACATTTTGCACCAATTACTAATTTAATAGTACTAAACAAAAAATCAAATTTTCATTTTCTTCAAACAAAAATAATATTAAATTACTTTGGTTGTTGGCAATTTGTCATCTTCTAAGGGTAATTTAGACAAAAAATAAAATAAAATGAAATTTCAATATTGTATATATCTAAATTGGGTAATTAATGAAACAATAATTTTGTTCGTAACGCGTCGATCAGTCAAATAAGGTGCAAATATTTTATGGTAAGTAATCACTATATATATAATTCTTTTTTAGGTAAATAAAAGTGACCTATTGTTCGGTATCTTTTTCCACGTAAAATTTAACAGGTGGATTTTTTTTCTATTTTTTTAATTTTTAATATGATATAAATATACTTATATCATATGATAAAAATATACTTTTGTATCAATTGTAGTAGCTAGGGAGGTCTATTAGTATTAGGTAAAGAAATTGGTGTGACCATGTGATTGAATTTGATGATTCTCTAATTAACAAGCCAAAACGAGCTATAAAACTTTAGGATGACGTTAAAATTATAAAATTATTTCTTAATTTGATGGTATTTTCGAGTCAGCTTGCATTATGCATTTATTCATGATTAGATTCTTTTTTGTGGAGATGTTAAAATTATAAGTAAAAAAAAAAATTGAAGTTTTTAATCAATGCCAATAGTTCAGCAAAAAGGAAAAAGAAGCCCAATGGGATCGGGCTCATACTTTATCAGTTGAGCCCAAGAAAACAGGCCTGATATGGTACCATGGGCCTCTACCCGACGGCAAAAGCAATCCCCATGCATGTTTGCGCGGTAACCCGAAACTGAAGGAGGGAGAGAGACGAAACTAATTAAAAAAAAGGAAGAGCGGGGCTACGAAAAATCGAGGCAACAAGTCATATAGAGCAGGACACAGAGCAGAAGAAGAAGACATGAATCGAAACCAACCGATTCTTCCCTAAAACCACCACTAACATTAAAAGAAGAAGAACAATTATGATATTTTATCCTAATGTTCTTAAAAAAGCCACAATCCTAAAAATAACAAAAATGGTTGCACAATTGTTGGGGTTAGTTAGCGAACACCCCATTCTGCAATTCTTCCATTTCTGTCACGTTTGAGCTTCATTGTCGTTGGCAAACAGGTTCTAATTTCCAACACCCATTTCTGTTTTTTTGTCTTGTGACGATTAGACATACAGTTTGTGGTTGAAAGGGAAGTTGGTGTTTGGTATTTATGCTTTACATCTCTGTTAGATGGTGAATTTTGTGGCCTAGGGTTTGGTACATTGTTCAATTTTCAAGATTGGGTGGTTTAGGGAAGTGGGTTTGTGTTTGATTGATTGCACTTGTTGTTGTTTGTGGAAACAAGGCGAAAAGGTTTGATTTTTGGGTTAGGGATTTTGGTGAAATTGGGAAAGGAATGATTGAAAGTTGAAACAAAAACAAAGAAGCTGGTAAAGAGATAGGAAGGTGTGTGGAGGAATTAGGGGGGAGATTAGCGCAGGAGAAGGAGAATGTCGGACTCGGTCGAGTCCCCTGGTTCTTCTTCAGGTACGAATGTTCTTGATGTAAAGACTCCATCTCCACAGAATAATGGAGGGGAGTCACCAGCACCTCAACCTCCCACCGGTGGAGGGTCTCAACCTCCTACCGGTGCAGGACCTCCTTCTGTCCAGAATTCAGCAGCAGTAGCAAACAATAGCGACAATTCTCCCCCATCACCACCACAATCACCAGAATCATCAGAATCATCAGAATCACCGCCTCCCGCAACACAACCTCCCCCTGCTTCACCACCACCATCATCATCCCCACCTCCTAGTCCACCAACCAGCCCTCCACCAAGTCCGAATCCTCCAAAAACCTCAGAGTCTCCACCATCACCTACATCATCTGAACCCCCGCCAAGTTCACCACCACCATCATCTCCTCCTCCTGAATCTTCCCAACAATCGCCGCCCACTTCACCTTCAAAATCAGACCCCCCTCCTGCTCCGGAAAATCCCTCCACACCTACACCCGCCAGTGGATCTAATGGATCAGTTGTTACCCCTCCTTTGCAACCATCTCCTTTGTCGCCTGTAGAATTTACACCACCTTCACCTGATCGTAGTTCAAATGCACCACCTGTGCCACCACGCTCTATTACCCCTCCATCGAGAAATGATGGCGGTCGTGATGCTGGTGGCTCCTCAACTTCTCAATCATCCCCACCTGCTCCTCAAGGAAAGAGTTCAAAGACACCAACCCCTTCAAATGGAAAAGGAGAACATGGAAATGGAAGTGAAGCAAGCAAAGCTATAGTTGGTGCAATATTGGGAGGTGCATTACTCATCATGATACTAGCAATTGTTCTTTTTGCAAGGAGGAGGAAGAAAAGAAAGGGAACTTATCCTCCCCAGTACATGCCACCTGGCAATTTTCCTGTGAAACAAGGTAAGTTTTGTAGTCATTTGGGGTTCAGCAAGCTCAACCGCTTATCACTGTCGTTTGATTTCAGCTCTTTTGCTTCTTTAATGCAGATGGATTTTATTATGGACAGCAGCCACAGTCTATGGGTTTCTCTGGACCATCAAATCCCTCGTATGGCTCACAGCCTCCATATTCATTTGGAGACAGTTATGGGAGTTCAGGAGGGAACGGGTACAGTGGAGCTCCAGACTCAAGTGTTATAAGTGGTGGTAAAATTCACTTCAGCTATGAAGATTTGATGGAAATGACCAATGGATTTTCTCATCAAAATATCATTGGTGAGGGTGGATTTGGATGTGTTTACAAAGGGTGCATGTCAGATGGCAAAGTAGTCGCCGTCAAACAGCTCAAGGCAGGTAGCGGCCAGGGGGAAAGGGAATTCAGGGCGGAAGTTGAGATTATCAGTCGTGTTCACCATCGATATCTGGTCTCTTTGGTGGGTTACTGTATCTCTAACAGCCAACGGTTACTCATATATGAATTTGTCCCAAACAATACTTTGGAGCATCATTTGCATGGTGAGGTGACTTTCCCTTTTTTAGTTAACTTTTTTTTTCTCCTTTTTGCACAACAATTATGCTCTTATTCGTCAACTTACTGCGCCAACTTTTATCAACAGCAAAAGACCTACCGGTGTTGGATTGGCCTAAAAGACTCAAAATTGCAATAGGTTCTGCTAAGGGTTTGGCATATTTACATGAAGATTGTACGTACTTCTTGCTGCACTCTCATTTACTACTTGCTTCATTTTACTCTCCCTATCTTATTTTTGTTCGTATGATAATTTCCATATGGAATTATCTCTGATTTTTCTTCTAATTAAACTTCTAAATCTAGATCATGGAAGAATATAATTAGTTTGTGTAAAATTTATAATTAATCGTTTGTCATTATTGTAAAGACATCTCATTTATCTTTTGTTCTTTGTATAATAGGTCATCCAAAAATTATCCATAGAGATATCAAGTCTGCAAACATCCTTTTGGATGATGATTTTGAAGCACAGGCTAGTGTCTTTCTTTTTCTTCATTGATTTCTTCCATTTTCCTTGCTTTGCTTCTTCACGTGATATTTGAGGACTGCTTTAATTGCAGGTTGCCGACTTTGGGCTTGCCAGGCTGAATGATACTGCTCAGACCCATGTATCAACTCGAGTCATGGGAACATTCGGGTAGGTTTTGAATTTTTGTATAGCTAAACTATATCCACATCATTTATTGGGATTAAACTACAGGAACGCAAGAAGTTTGATCCTTTATTTATATTTAATTTGGTTTCAGATATTTGGCACCTGAGTATGCATCAAGTGGAAAATTAACGGATAGGTCTGACGTATATTCATTTGGAGTTGTGCTTTTAGAACTTATAACTGGCCGCAAACCAATTGACCAGTCTCAGCCTTTGGGAGATGAGAGTTTGGTTGAATGGGTAAGGATAAGTGCTTGAAATTACGAGTCTTTGTACCATTTCCCTGTCAGACTATTTCTTGATTCTGTTTCCATGTTGTCCTGAACCAGATGAAGTATTCATCAGAATCTTGTTAATTATATTATCCTGATCTGCATCATTTTTCTTTTAACAATGCCTCTGTTGTGATTTTGGCAGGCTCGCCCACTCCTTCTTCAAGCCCTTGAAACTGGTGACCTTAGTCTAGTAGTTGATCCGCGACTTGGGAAGCATTATGTGGAGGGTGAAATGATTAGAATGATCGAGACTGCCGCCGCTTGTGTTCGCCATTCTGGTCCAAAGCGGCCCCGCATGGCGCAGGTGATGCTAATAAGTCCCATTTCATTGACTTTTCTTTCCTGGCGACAAATTTTAATCAGAATCCAAAATGCCTACTCAGTGTCTTTTTATCGCTTTAGTCAGGAAAGCTTGACATTCTCGTATGAATTCTTCTTGTAGGTGGTGAGAGCATTAGACAGTGATGACATGGGTGATCTCACTAATGGCACCAAGTATGGACAGAGTGTTGCATATAATTCTGGTCAGTACAATGAAGAGATTATGAAATTCAGGAGAATGGCACTTGCTGACAGTGCAGACTTAACCGGATACAGCGGAGAATACAACTCCCCCGAAATGTCTCGAGGATATACGAGCAGCGAGTCAGAAACACGAGCCATAAATCAACCTAATCGTCAGTATGTATAAACGCGAGCCAGCCAGCCAGCCACAACGTGCTTCTTCTTCTTGACCTGGTTTGACATAGCAGCAACAAACACGAGAGGTTGTACATGAAAAGAGACTGTCATCCATTATTCTTTATCGGACTGCCGATTCTTTGATTCTATTTGTTTAAAACATTACGTAAATATCCAATCGATTATTTTTTGTACTATAGATTGTTGTATAGGGTTTGTCACGAAAATGGTAACTAATGTACTTGTAGTGACGAAAATTGCTACTGTTTGACATAAATCATATCCTCATCTCTCACTGACAAATTCCTGGATTTGTTTATTTTAGGTGGTAAACTTTTTAGTCGAGGGAAAAAACGGAATAAAAAAGAATGTGGCTGCTGGGATTCGAGCCCAGGTCTCCACGGCCACAACGTGGAATTCTCACCACTAAACTACAGCCACTAGTTGCGATACTTCTAACAATTATTTTATATGATTGGTATCATAAACGTCATTATTTTTTATGCCATTAATTTCTGTTGTGGTAATCACTTGTAATACTACTATCTGTTTCAGGAAAAATAACAAATCCAGGAAGTTAAATATGGAGAATTAAAATTTATAGAATGCCTCATTATCTAATGTTAGGTCGATAGTAAAAGTAAGCAAAGTTAGGCTACATATGATTAAAAATCCAGATTACTCTATAATTTTTCGAGTTACATACAAGATTCTAGTGCGTTAAACCTTCCCTGACGATCGGATCGGAAATTTCTACTAATCCTATACCCTCATATCTATCTATATAATAGGCATGGAGTAAAGCACCTAACAACATTACATAAATGGAGAATCAACTCAACTTTCTCTCCTTCCTACCCTAATTCTTCAATTTCTGGATCTCGAAACTCCATGATTCTTCTACAATAGGCCATCTACTGTCTGAATCATCTTTACACAATTAGCTGCAGTAATGAGTCCCTCAATTTCTCTGGCTGGATGTTCATCCTCTTTGCCTTGAAGAAAAGATATAAGTTAGTGTTTTTTGTAAAAGAAAGTATAATCCTGAAAGAAAAATGTATTCCAATCAGACACTAGGATTTATAACATCAATCTCACCTCAGCCTTGAGAATGTTCAGGATCTGGCCATCATGAGTGGTAACATTGACATCAACAACTTCAAGCCCCAAAGAATCGATAGAATCGATCAACTTGTTAAATCCTCCTCGCTTATGTTCGCACAAGAACTCAATCAGGAAATGTCTTTCGCCAATCAGGTTCACTTCAAGATGCATCTAAAGGATTCAGGGAAACAGAATGAACATATTGTATTACATGACTGATGAACTAGGCTCAGGTAATTATAAAATATACCTGTTGTGTCCTTTTCTGCTTGCTCCCTTCGTCGAAAGCCTGGAAACTTGAAGGTTTTATCTCTAGGTTACTCTTTTGGCGATCCTCTTCTTCTTCGATTTCCTTGAGCTCATTCTGAAGGTCTCTCACCTTGTCCTGCAACTCCTTAATATAATCAATTGCATCTCCGAAAACAGAAGCTTTATCCATCTGCAAGTATATTCGAGTAGGATAAGTTAGTCACGGGGTAATGCAATGTGCTTGAAATAAAGGAACGAAAGAGGAATTTTACTATAGAAGCTGTCACATATAAACTATCTCAACCTTGGATATCTTGGGTACTAAAGACCGCAAAGTAAGGATCCCATCATTAATCCTGTTCCTCCTGTTCCTCTCTGCAACCAGATTCTTGGACTTGCATTTGTCTCGTTCTGGCTTTTGGGTAGTAGCTTTTGCAACTTTCTTATTGCAATCTGTAAAAAAAGCTGCTTGTTGCTTCAGAAAGCTTTCATCATGGAAAAAATCTCTTGGGCTAGAGGATGAGGCAATTGGCTGATTCAAATGCCCAGTTTGGGATAAGTAACCAGAATATGAATCAAAAGACTGATGCTGATGATGCTCGTGTGAAGAATTGGAGATGCTAGATGATCCTTCAGAGCTAGGATGCGCGTAGGCTTGGGCTAACGAAGGAACAATCTGCATTCTGGAAATGAAATTTAACAAATGGCTGGAAGGTGGGAAATTCTCTTCAAGTAATGCATCAAGACGCTTCTGATCATCTTGGCTTGCGTACGAATAATGATTTTTAACCTTGGCCTCTTGTTTGATAGGGGAACAAAAGTGAGCTGTAATCATGTCTATGATCATCTGATCTTTTGCTACCTGAGGAAATAGACATTAAGCTCATGAGTATGAAACCATACCTAAATCAACCCATCAAAATTCAGTTAAAGACCAACTTAAAACTCACATTCTTTGCTGTGAAGAGCTCAACAAGTCCACCAGATACTGGTATAAGAACTTGTGTTCCGATCAATTCCTGTCAGATCTCATTTTTCATTTAGCCATACGAAATGCATAATTATGAAGAATACTGAAAAGGGTTTTGTTAGACTGATGATAATCTGATACTCCTATACAGTAACTTCTTATCAATAAAAAATTCCTACAGGATTTCTGCCACTTATGCTAGAATCTATAGTTTCTTTCTACTTAGGCATATAATCAAGCACGAAGCTTATTTCATCCAAAAATCACACAAAAGCTTACAAGTGGGTTATCCGAATCCGGAGCGCTGGCACGACTAAGCCATCTTGGTTGATTTGATATCACAACCTCTCCATGAATCCTGCTTCAAAATGCCCTCCCATTTCAATTTCTATCACGTCTTAACAGTTAAATACTACCACAGAGAGAGAGTTGAGAGAGCAAATATTACCCAGAGTACAGAGCTATCAAGAATGGGAGCTCGGCAAGTGAATCACATGCCTTTGAGCTAACCGGATGCTTGTAGTACTCATCCCTGCAAATCCTGGCCAACTGGTACTCATCCTCTCCTTTTTCTAGCTTAACACAACCAACAATTCCGCCACTACAACAGCAACCCAACCACTCAATAAAGCTGCAAAATCATCACCAACAATGAGAGAATAGAAAGAAACCCAGAAACAAAATTACAAGTTTAAACGAGAAAAAGAACTAAAAAATGTGTATATCGGCTGAAAAAACCTTGAAGGGTCATCGCCCAATTTCCAGACAACACAATAGTCCCATTCCTTGGAATCAACAAACGGTCTAAGCCATTCTTCTGCTCTCTCCAATCCCACCATGTCTCCTCCTTTCACAACAACACACCAACACTCTATTCTACTCTTCTTATTTCACTTGGGTAATAATAATATAGTACTCATCTTGGTGTCATTGATATTTATGGGAAAGAAAGGAAAGACCTTTTTAGCTCCATGTCTGCCTTTATACAACCATGTACTTGCTTGCAGGGAAAGATTTTAGAAAAAGGGCACATGGGTAGTACACGACAAAGGCCGAGAAAGTTGTTGTCTTTTTTTATTTTTCTTGAGAATTGATTAGAGAGAACAAAATCGTAATAATCATCAGTGCAAAAATCTGTTGAGACAGAGGAGTCTGCAAAAGAAAGAGAGGCAGGTAGTCCAAGGCCAAGGTTAGCTGTGTACTGGTAATTTTGGTCAAAAACTGATTCAAATCCTCAAATCGAAAGGTAACCTTAACTGCACCGCAATCATTAGCAAAATGCAAAATCAATTTTTAATTTTTTATGGCGGAGCCTGTTTATTCGTTTATTCCTCTCATCATTTCTCTGCAATTACTTTGCCCAGCAATTTCAATCCTTAAAATGAATATTAGGAAATTACTTTGTTTTTTTTTCCAAATATATAAACAGATTATGTATAGGTAAGCAAATAATATCTAAATTTTTCTTTTTAATAGGTAAATGTTAAAGTGGTAAAAAAAAGGTTTAAAGAAGTAAGTTATAGACCAAACGTATGTTGATTATGGTCGAGTGAGTGCTGAGGAACTTGCTAATCCTTCTCCTAAGCTTTATACTTGAGAAAACCATATACGGATATATAGTAAAAAAGAAAAGAAAAATAATGTTAGAAACACTATTTTTTTTTAATACTAATATTTTATTAACGGTTTAATGATATAAATCTTTCTGTATTTTAATGTTTTGATTAATTAGCTCTGTACAATTTGTTTGTTCAATAATCTCATATATTTACATTTTTTTGTTTAATGAACTCCCCACGTTACGGAACGTTATCCGTTAAAAAAAATCCACACGTCAGCAAGATCAGTATTTTGTAGCATAATCTTACTGACGTGTCAAATTTTTTTATTTAATGACCCTCGACGTGTTGAATTTTTTTTAATAAAAAACATACCATATTATTATTCCGTAACGTCAAAGATTATTAAATAAACAAATTATATAAAGAATAATTAATCAAAATTTTATATCAATAAACTTTTTATTATCCGATGTTGGACGCTAGTTGTTAGGAGATGAATATTAAGAAAATGAAGAAAAACTAAAAAAAAATTATAATTTCAGCTACGGTTGCAGCTTTGCAGGGTAGTAGGCTAGTTCCTCTTTTCCAAAACTGTACAAATCTATCGTCGGAATCATGCTCAGAAGGGAAAAAAGGGACAAATTTATTCTCCTTACTTGGCTTGGCTGCAAGGAAACGGACATGGAAACTTTTTACATAAAAATTAAATAAATAATTTCTTACTCGGAGAAACAAGAGTATCGAACTATTCATAAATATTACTCCCTCCGTCATTTAATAACTGAAACGTAAGACAAT
>NBIL01132384.1:0-12866 GCA_002752925.1 Viola pubescens var. scabriuscula | reverse complement strand
CAATTTCTGTGCTGCTACTACTCCCTTTGCAAATATAAGCAGCAGAGGTGCAAATCTTGTTGATTTTAGGTAAGATGACA
Source organism: Viola pubescens var. scabriuscula (assembly GCA_002752925.1). Lineage (NCBI taxonomy): Eukaryota > Viridiplantae > Streptophyta > Magnoliopsida > Malpighiales > Violaceae > Viola > Viola pubescens. Next base: position 12,786 of record NBIL01132384.1, on the reverse strand, counting down.
GGGATTTTCCTGATTCATTTGGCTCCGCGTGTGTTGAAATTTTGTGGGTGTTTGCTTTAATTTTGATTGGATTTTCAAATTGCTGAATACCCATTATTTGTTGTTGCCGGCGGTGGTGATGGTGGTCGGAGGCGAGAGAAGGGTGAGGGTGAGTTTGTTTGGTACTGCCGGGCCTGGTGATGGGCAATAGTTGTGTTGCTGATATGGGCCTCAAAGAAGTTTGGGCCAAAAGCCCATGTTGGGAATATTTCAAAATTTTAAAAATTAGTACGAAGTAAACGCGTTTTTTAATTTTTAAAATTTGAAATTTTTTACATTTAGTACGAAGTAAACACGATTTTCAATCTTTTATTGGAAAAAAAAAAAAACAGAGAATTTCAAAAAATTAAAAGAAAAAAAAAGGGAGAGATTTTTGCCAGGTAAATAGCCCTAAGTCACATCTTTTAAATCAATATATATGCTTCACAGTCTTGTTTTTCAAAATGGGGTACTTTTGTTTCGCAACATGTTTTGGTCATTCAACCAATTTTGTTATGCCACGATTTAGACAAATACACTGTCATAATTGGGTTACGTGACAAATGACTGGCAACATCATCGTTACTTTATTTTTTTCTTGATTGAATTAGGGGTCCTGGTATGACTGTACTTATTCTGTCATGGATCATCACCTTATACACCCTATGGCAAATGGTGGAGCTGCACGAGAGGGTTCCCGGCAGACGGTTCGATCGGTACCATGAGCTAGGCCAGTATGCATTTGGAGAGAGGCTAGGCCTGTGGATTATAGTACCTCAGCAACTAATTGTTGAAGTCGGAACAGACATTGTTTACATGGTAACCGGAGGAAAATCCTTAAAAAAGTTCCATGATAGTATCTGCCCCAACTGTAAAGACATCAGGACCACATTCTTCATCATGATCTTCGCTTCCGTACACTTTGTTCTGTGCCATTTCCCCAACTTCAATTCCATCGCAGTTGTCTCGTTCGCGGCAGCAGTCATGTCCTTAACGTAATAACCATACATTTTTCAGAAACTGATCAAACATGTCTGGAAAAAAAAAAACCCTGAAATGTTGATCTATTTTGCAGCTACTCTATTATTGCTATGGCCGCGACGGTAAGCAAGGGGAGGGAGCCTGATGTGGTGTACAGTTACAGAGCTAGCACAAATGTAGGAGCTTTCTTCGCGTTCCTGAGTGGATTGGGAGACGTTGCGTTCGCGTACGCGGGTCATAATGTGGTGCTGGAAATCCAGGCAACAATTCCTTCTACTCCTGAGATTCCATCAAAGAAACCAATGTGGAAAGGAGTGATTGTTGCATACGTAATTGTTGCCATTTGCTACTTCCCAGTTGCTATTACAGGTTACTATTTTTATGGTAATAAGGTAGATGACAACATCCTCATCACTCTGGAGAAACCAGTTTGGCTTATCGCAGCTGCAAACATGTTCGTCGTTATCCATGTCATCGGAAGCTATCAGGTCAGAGGTTCTGCTACCATGTAAAAGAAGTATCGCGTAGAGTTTAGAGGCCTAATTAAGAAAAATGGGTCTTAAATAGTTCTCTAAAGTTTCAATCTTTTTTTCCCTGTGTGTGCAGGTATATGCTATGCCTGTTTTTGACATGATGGAAACTGCATTGGTGAAGAAATTCCATTTCGAGCCGAGTTTTAAGCTCCGATTAATCGCTCGATCATTATACGTTGGTGTGTATATTGCAATTCCTGCATTTCTTCTATCAATTCTATGAACAGATTATGCAAATTACTACTGCGTGTTACTAATAACTTGACCCTATTTTGGTGTTCATGATTTTGTAGCATTTACAATGGTTGTTGGTATTTGCGTTCCTTTCTTTAGTGCTCTCCTTGGATTCTTTGGAGGATTTGCTTTTGCCCCAACATCGTACTTTGTAAGCATTGATTTCCACCGCTCTTTATTGCAATTATTATTTTTTATATATATAGGAGGAAGTAGGTCTCGAACTCGAGTCTCTGCTGATACTTTATCACTAGACAATCAAATATTTATTTAACATCATTCTCGCTCCTTTTTTTTCTAGATTCCCTGTATTGCCTGGCTTATAATCGTCAAACCGAAGAGGTTTAGCTTGTCATGGATAACAAATTGGGTGTGTAAAATTGGATTTTGCTCCATGTTCTTCTCTACATTTCCCCTTCATTAGCTGATTTTATTTTTTATTTTTTATTTTCATTTGTTTCAGATCTGCATTGTGCTTGGTGTTCTGTTGACTGTTTTAGCACCCATTGGAGGACTAAGACAGATCATCGTGACAGCTAAGACTTACAAGTTCTTTTCTTGAGGATCTGAGTGTTCTTATTAGGATTCACTTTTTTTTAAATGTAATTTAACTATTATTTATTTTCTTATCATAATATGTTTCTTTCCTAATCGTACATTAGCTTTAGTGACAATTTAATGTAATGACTCAACTCAAGTAGTCAAGTACATTAAAAGTGGCTGGCCATTATTTTTGTAGGCTTAAGCTGAATAAAATAGGTTTAATAAATAATTTAGATAATAATTCTTCCACAGTCTTGGGAGCTAGAGCCCATAGGCGATGGGCTCTCGAGAATAAAAAAGCCCAAGTATGGCCCATCATTCTTTAACTACTTTCTTTTCTCTAAAAAGTAATTAAGAACAAATTCAATAATTCTAATACACGACACACACGAGGCTGTAGTTCAATTTCAATTGGATAGTACTCCCTTTGTCTTATTAAAGTTGACGTTTTAGGCAAAAATTTCTATGTTGGATATAACTGACGTCTTGGAGATTGTGCCTGCTTTAATTTTTTTTTTTTAACACAATGCCCTTAAACGACGTCGTATTGTAATATCAGGATAAAAAATCTGATCCAACAGTAAAAAGGGACCATTCAAATTTTGAAAGAAGGCCAACAGACAAAATCTGACAAATTTGGGCTTCAGGCCCACAAGTCCTAAAACTAAGAAATTCATGTCTGGACGTCAATTGGAGTAAAACAGAGGGAGTACATTCTATTTTTACGAGGTAAATTATGAGTTTGATCCCTAAAATTATAATGATAATTAATAATATAATCAATTTTTAAAAGAAAAAAACTAATACCCGATCTTCTAACACAACTGATTATTATATGTTGTTTTTATGAAATAAGCTATGGGCTCGATTCATAGTAACATAAGCAACTAGTAAGCTTCAAAACATTAAGCCTCTATTTAATAATATTAATAATAATCCTTTCAAAAAATAATAATAATAATAGAATTTCCAAACTGACAGATTTTAATGATTCTTGCTCCTACGAGAAAAGAAAGAGGAACTAATAACGCTCGGCGCAATCCTGTCAAGCGCAATGACAGGATATTCTCTCCATCGAGTCATTTGACTACACATTTTATTCTTTTTTCTTATTCCATCTATTCGATATTCTCTGTCTTTTTTATACTCTCTTCGGCCTCGAAAGTATGTCATTTTCCTATGGATTTTTACTGTTCATAGTACTTGTCATTTTATCTTTTCCGAAACATATATTTTGTGCAAATGACAATTTTTTTTGATGTGGTGTGGTAATTTGAGTGGAAATTATGAGTAAAAATGAAACAATGTGGAATAAAATAAGATCAAAGATCATTATCCTACGAAATTTTACTATCCTAAAAAGACATTCTTTCGAGACCAAACAGGGTATAAAATATTAATCTCATTTGAGTATAATCGGATCCAGAGAGTGATTCCCCTCTATATATTTTTATTTTTTACAACTCAAGCTTGGTAATTATGTAATTATCATAACATCATCACAATTATCAACTAAAACAAATCTTAGTTCTCGGATAGTCTCTATAAAAAATCTCTATCACCAACGTTGAAACTACCGTTACTCTACACACACAACAAAATCATATAAATCTCCGCCCACTCATGTTTTCCAGCGCCGCCTCTACTCCCTTCCGTGTCATTTCCCTCCTGATCATCTTCCCCGTTCTGGCGTCGGCCGGACTGTTCGCATGCATGCATTTCAGGGTCCATATCATTAACGGATTCAGCAGCAATGAGCAGCCATTGCTCCTCCATTGTTGGTCGGACGACGATGATCTTGGCAATCATACTCTTTGGGCCAACGGAGATTTCAATTTTCATTTTGGGCTTCCGTATTGGGGCCATACTGAATTCCAATGTGACATGAATTGGGGCCCAAATCATAAGCATGTGTCTGTTTTTACTGAACGGGTGGAGGAAGGAATCTGTTGCCCTTCCAGGACTTGCTTTTGGTTGTCACATGAAGATGGGATTTATTTTAGCGTGGATGGTAGAATGTTTTGGAAGAAATTTGATTGGGACAAGACAAGTGATGCTTTTATTGTAATTCATAGTAAAAAATAAATATTATAAATGAACTTTCTCTAATATTTCTCTCGCATTGATGCTTGTTTATAGTTTGGAATGATTAATTCATACCATATAAATTGACTAATCTTAATATGATTGATCCAGCAATATTTTAATGGGAATGAAAACATAGAATATAACGAATTTATTATTTAATATAAAATGGAGTGATTTATCATTTCAACTTAACGTGACATTTGCTCATGGTCAGAAATTAAATAAAATAAGGTCTTTAAATTATGTCGTTTTTTTTGTGAATTTTTACTATTTATAATACCTGTCATTCGAAGCATATATTTTATGCAAATGACAATTTTTTTTTATGAATCAATCCAATTTGATGATGGTGTGGTAATTTGAGTAAAAATGAAACAATGTGAAATAAAATAAGATCAAAGATTATTATTTTACGAATTTTTACTGTTCTAAAAGGATATATTTTATAAAGCAGTGGGAGTATTCCTAAAATACTAGGAATCAAAATTCTTGATTCTTGTTCAATAACAAAAGAAAGGAAATGTTAGTAGTAGTACCAACTTTGTCTCAATTGTAGTCAACCACATTGACCACCTACTACCACTTTGACTCATTGACTACTTATGGTCAACAACACAATGTTCTTTCTTTCTTGATTTTCTGTTTCCAAAAGGGAAAAAAACTGGTATTTTTCTTGATTCCTGCTCCTAATTATTGGTATTTCATTGCTGGGATTATTCAGGAAACCATTTTTTTTATCCATTTTAAGAACCAAAGATAAAGATAGAGAAGAATTATTTTATTGCATTTCAACTTAAATTATATATTTATTTGGTAAAATCTTTAACATTAAAAGTTAAAAATCCTTTTTTTTTTGGTCCAAAAAGGTTAAAAATCAATCTCGCAAGAAAGAGATAGAATTTAAAATAAATACATTGTATCTTGTGTTCATAAAAGACAAATCATAGATTCTATATAAACTCTCATCACCAATTCTAACACAACACACAAAATCTCCCCTCCTCCCAACCCATCTTCAACCATGTCCTCCTTCTCCTCCTCGCCCGCGCGCTTCTTAATTTTGTTCGCTCTCGTAGCGGTGACCACCTTTCCAGTTCTTGCATCCGCCGCAATATTCGGGTGCGCGCACTTTAGGGTGCACATAATTGACGGATTTAGCAACAACGATCATCCGTTGTTGCTTCATTGCTGGTCCAAAAACGACGATTTGGGTAACCACACCCTTTGGACCAATGGGGATTTCAATTTTCATTTCGGGATTCCATGGGTCGGGCAGTCGAAGTTCCAGTGCGACATGAATTGGGGCACAAGGCACAAACATGTGGCTGTTTTTACTGAAGGAGTGGAGGAACTCGACTGCTGTCCTTCTAGGAATTGTTACTGGCGATCGCAAGATGATGGGATTTATTTTAGTGTTGATGGTAACAAATATGCCAAAAAAATGGATTGGGACAATTAGTTGATTGATTGTATTGAATGTGCAACAATTTGTGGATTGTTGTTGGTATAATTTCATCCCATATTTATCCACATTTTTATTATTAAGTCCTTCAAATAATAAACTGACCAATATAGTCCCCGGCGTTTTCTTTCTCTAAACAGCTAGGGCTTGTTCGTAATTTTACTTTTTCAAGAAGATTCCATGAATAGCCCATGAATTGTACTATTTCTCTTTCAACAAAGGACTTGTTGCTGCCACAGGCCCACGGTACATAAACATGCACGGGTCGTATCTAGGAGGAGCCCACTGGCCCATGGGCTCTCTATAATGAAAAACGCACGTATCACGGTACAAGTGCATCAAATTTGATCTTTAGGATCATTAGTTTTATCAAAAGTAAATTTTCTAGATTAATCTAATAAATTTTCGATTAAAAAAAAAAAGTTATGGAAGGCGCGAGAATTAGGGGTGTCAAATCGGTTTACGGGACCGGGATCGGGACTCGTAGACCCGAATTTTATATGGGACCAAAAGTATGACCCCAGTCCTGACCTGTCGTGTCTAGTTCCGAAACCGAGATCAAAATTGGTCCTGATTCTGAAAAAAATAGGACCAAAATTATGATCTCGGGTCTTTTTAACACCGAAGTATAAGCGGATAATGAAGGATGTTTCATTTTTTATGAAATCTTTTGAGGGGCCGAAAGTTTATTAGAATGGACTTTGTAATGGGCCATTCGAAAAGAAAGGGCATATAAATAGCACAATCTGAAGAAAAACCCGCGACGCTCCAATTTATTAAGACATTTTCCCGCCATCTCTTCCCAAATCTTTCTGGGTTCTGCAACTCTGTCAAGAAGAGAAACCCTAGAGAGAGAAACACAGAAACAGCCATGGAAGAGGAGATTAGAGCGGAATTTATCAAGAGCGGGTTCAGTTTCCACGAAGACGAAGAAGAAGTCCTAAAAAAATGTACGTTATTGTCATTTTTTCATTTTCGCCCCATTTTACCCCTAGCTTTCACTCATATTTCCACTCTTCCTCTTGCTGTTAGGCCTTACTTTCTGCATAAACTACAGTCTCAAGCCATCCGATCTCGTTTCAAGCTGGGTACTGTATTATCTGAACAGGTATAAAACTTGATTACACTTTCTTTTATTTTTCTTATTTTTAAGAAAACTTTTTGTGCCGTTTTTTTTTTCTTTTACCTCAGCGCAGATTTTTTATTTTATTTTTCCGGCAGTCAATTGGCAGATTCTGTCGTAATGGACAGTGAGATGGAAGGATTCTTGTTTCATATTCAAAACGAACAGAAAGAGGCGGCCATTGTTAAAGAGGAACCTGATTTGCATATTTATTCAAGCAAAGATGTAGACATGTGAGTTATTCATATGATTACTCTAGTATTACCATTTGTTTAGTCTGCTATTTTTTTGCGCATTTCACTGTGATATAATCTATTTGGTGGCAAAGTTATAGTTATTGTTTGGTAAAAGTAGCACTTGGGTTATGATTTAGAAGTGGAATCTTCTTTAGGTTGGTAAATAGGAAATGGTGGAATGGATTTGAGATTTGGATTGTAGGAATATATTTCGTGGCTGTGATGGGGTAATCAATTGTTGAGTGTTTCATTTATGAAGAGTATGGTTTACTTAGCATGTTCTAGCAAAGATGTAGTTGGATGTTTTCTAAGGATTTGAATGAAATAAAAAGGAAACTTGTTTTTGTAGGATTTTAAATGACGATGAAGAAGATTCGAAAGAAAGCCTTCTTCGTACTCCAACAAACAAATCTGTAAAGCATGAACCAGAGCCATTTGATTCAGCACCAAGATCAACTAGAACTCAGTATACTTCTGTGAAGACATCAGGACTGGTGACACCATTTGGAAGACGAACGGATAAGTTTGTGGTGAAGTTCAGCATCAATAATCTGCCTGACGCAGAGAACAGCAATAATATTGATGAGAATAATGAAAATGATATTATGAAGAGGGTTCAACCCCACAAGAGGTGTTCCTTGGTAGTCCATAACTCTGGGCCAGAGCCAGGTTGCCAGTTCATGTATGACAAGATTGAAGACAGGGTATGTGATGCTTCTTATTGCATTAAATGGCTGTTTTTTACCTGCATTTTATGTGTTCTTCTAAAATAGGTTCTTTTGTAATCAGTTTAATGCATTTGACAACCGCATTAGAAAGCATGCTGCTGCACTTGCTGATGCTGGGCTTTATGAGGAACCAATGGACCCTACGGTCGCTTCGCAGGTAATTTGGTTCTGCTCTTTTTTCTACTTACAGGCAATGGGATTTCCAGTTATATCAGCGCAGAACATCTCGCATTTCACTGGCATTGTTTAGTCAAGGACCCCACTGTATTTGGTATAAGAATTGTCATCAAGGACTGCAACTTGTGTATTCCTTTTCCCCCCCTTTTTTGATGGAAAAGCTTCTTCCTTCACTATAGTGCTCAATATTAAGACCATATGCATGCTAATTATAAAGCCACACATCTATGCATCTGACTTAAGCTGTAATTGCAGAGGAATGTATTTGCAGTCGGGATGATATGTAGTGATGGAGAAGGTCGTCTGAATGATCAGTCTATCATATTACAAAGCAGGTAAAAGTTGTGACTTACCCTTTATGTTAATTGCACGGTTCTACTGCCTAGGGAAAACACAGAGTGTTGAGTGTATTCAAGCATCCCTTATTAAGCAATTTAGTTGTTAATAACACTCCAGTCCACATTACAACTAAGCAAGATTTTCTTGGATATGTTCCTTGTATAAATGGGATGTGAGTCATGGGCCTATTCTATACATGTCCCTACTATGCGCCTGTGTGCCTACCTTAAACTGATGAATTTCTCTGTTTCTAAATTTTAACAGTGTGGAGCATGCTGGGGGGCGCAATGTTCGTCTAGACTTGCAAAAACTGAGCCACTTCTCCATTTTCCCAGGACAGGTGAAAATGCTAGACAATAATACTACAGCCTTCAGTTCGTATGTGCTCCAAAGTTCAAGAGTAAGCAAAATGAATTCTTTTCTGCAGATTGTAGGTATTGAAGGTCACAATCCCAGTGGACATTGTTTGATTGCATCGAAACTGGTAGATTCAGCTCCTTTATGTGCAAGTGCTGACACAAATTTGCATCCTACAAAGAAGCAGGCATTGGATCAGGAAACTCACTCAATGGATTCGTCCCATCAAAAAGAGATGTCAGCAGTATGTAAGCTTATCCTTCGCACCACTTGAAGATATTTGAAGAATGTATATTTTGTTGTAGCCTTCCACGTTCCAAAAAATCAGTGCAATGGAAGGGTTAGATAAGGGTAAAAGCTCAAGCACTCTGATTAACTGAAACTGTGTAGATGTTTTAGTCTCGATGATGTTGCATTTAGAAGTAGAAATGTTGTCTTAGAAGAGCATAGAAGATTTAACAAAATATGTAGATTATGTCAGCAGCAACATAAAAATTTCATTTGCCAACAGAGAAAAATGATTGCCAGCTATGTGGGCAGAATGTTTTCAGATGTTGCTCAGAAGGATGAAACATTAATGCATTTACATTACAGAGAAAGCAGGGGTTCCTTGTGAGACTAATTCATTTTTGTAGTGATTGTTGTCCATTCACCACTTACCCATACTGCTTACCACATTATCTCCCCATTATTCAATACAATTTCTCTGTCTCTGTGACTTCTCTCTATTTAAACAGCTGATCGCATCAGGCCCTTTCACCACAACAGACAACTTATTGTTTGAGCCTCTGACAGAGCTGCTAGCATATGCAAGCAGAAAGTCAGCACAGTTGCTCATATTGGTACGAAGTTAATGTTTTTCTACTACATAGCATGCTTTAATTATTTACTAGTTAAAAGTTCCATGTAATTGACATGTTGGTATTTATTTTCCAGCTTGGACCGTTTGTTGATTCTGAGCATCCAGATATCAAGAAAGGGACAGTAGAGCATAGCTTTGATGAGATATTTGATGTGGAAGTTCTCAATAGGGTATCTGACTATCTACTCATGATTCAGTGGCCTTGGCATACCGCATTTTAGTATCACTTTTTTACTTCAACTTCCTGTCTATGGTTTTTCAGTTGCAAGACTATGTGGAATATATGGGTTTTGATGCTCATGTGGTTCTTGTGCCATCTATACGAGACGCTAACCACGATTTTGTTTTCCCACAGGTGAGTGTTTAAAATGAGTAATAGATATATGTCCACAATATGAATGCAGCAATATCCTTGTTTAAATGTCACTCCCATGCATGTTTATTTTTATATATGCCTCTGGTTTCTACGTACCCTTGAGATTTATGTTTGAAAGTTTGATTGTGCAGCCTATATTTCACATCAATCCACCCAATCTCAAGAATCAGGTAATTGATGTCTGATACCAGGATTAGATTCAGAAAGTGCTCTTTAAATCCACTGTATGCACGTCTCAGACACTGACCATTAATTTCCCCCTCTACCAGATTACGAGTCTCACGAATCCAGGCATATTTGAAGCAAATCAGGTAAGGTGACAACTATTTTAAATGGTGATTCGTCATACTTGAAACTTGGCCTTGGTGTACCACTTTTGATCTGAATTATTTTTAAGGCCTCTAAATTGGCATGGTTGTTTTGAGAGAACACTGGGAGTTATCGCCTCATAAGTCGCTAAAAAATATAATGACCACTGAAAATATACTTGTATCACTTTCCCATTAATGACAAATGTCATAGGCTGCTTGAACATGAATAGAGAATGCTACCTTGAGATGAGGGAATTTACTAGAATTAGGGGGGATATCTAACAATTTATCAATGATCTGAAATTTTAAGGGCCTGTCAAGGAAAATGATGTCCAAACCCTTTGCATGGTTGCTGCATAATTTCCACAACAAACTAACGCGTAGCTGAGCATACGATATTTCTCAAATCTCAACTGGTGTTTTTTCTTGATAAGATGCTTGTGCATTAGTTAAAATGCCACATCTTGTATTTAATTGTTTCAATCCAGGTGAAAGTAGGCTGCTGCACTGTGGATATACTTAAACAGCTTAGTGGGGAGGAGATGTCGCGGACTCCATCTGATGGAACACGAAGTGATCGAATGAGTAGGCTTGCAACCCATATCCTTTCTCAGCGCAGGCATGTACAAGGAGTTCTCCTTTGACAAATCTTCAACTCAGTTGGATGAGGTGGTCTGAACTATGAGAATCATCTATTATGCTAATTTTTGTTCCCAAAAATTCTTGAAACAGCTTTTATCCTCTATACCCTCCAGCAGAAGACATTCCATTGGATTTTTCACTTGCTGCAGAAGCCCTTGACATCACCTCAGTTCCAGATATTCTCATCTTACCGTCAGACTTGAATTCTTTTATAAAGGTTGGTGTTTTGGCACTCTTGAGCTCCAAATTATTTTAACCAGAAAACTCATTGGGCTATATTCCCTTTTGTGGCGTAGATATTATCCGTGGGTGAAGGCGAGGGGCAAAGAAATTGTATCTGTATAAACCCAGGACGATTAGCGAAAGGAGAAGGAGCTGGCACCTTTGCAGAGCTTAACTATCGCGGGAGTCCCGATAAGATGAACACATCGATTATAACCATATAACCCCACATATTATAGAATGTAACCCAAGTTTGGAATTACAATGTGCTGGTAAACTTGAATTCATCTCAAAGGTAGGCTCCAGCTCCATGCATCAAAATGCAAAAGTCGAGATGAGTCCATTATTTTATGGCAATAATTTATCATCCAGTTCCTCTGTACCATTGGTTTGTTCTCAGCAGTGTTATAATATGCATTTCTTTAGCTTGTTTGCACCATTTTTTTCAACCAATCTGATAAGCATTGATAAGCTACTGTCTATTTTTCCCACCCATACAATCCTTAACACCAAAGGAAATAAGATTTTGACAGTTGATTAATAGCAATGTACAGTGTGTACTTTCTTGATAAGATTGAGAATACAAGAATATTTCACTTCTCTTTCTGGCTTCTTTTCCTAAACCAGTTTCTCCAATGATTTGAAATCCACAATATGCTAACAAATATTCCAGTTACAATCACAACTGTCCAAGAAACCCATGCCCAAACAGGAACCAAACGATGACCCGCCCCACTTACATAAAACCCAGCCATCTTCAACCCCCAAACCGGGCCAAGAATTCCTCTAACAAAAGAGTAGAAAACAAAGAAAGGTGGAGACAGAAATTCATACAATTTTGCAGCAGCAGGAGAATCATCTTTCCTGAACCTGCAAATGCTCCACACATTCTGGCAACAACTTGTAACCTCAGCAAGAACAAGCAGCACGAGAATCTCAGATGCTCCGAATCGAATGACGAATCGAGAAGTTGCGATCACATACAAGGTTGCTAAGTGGTGGAGGATGAAGAGGATGTCACCTGGGATGAATATCAAGTAGTGGAGAAGATCCATCAAGAAGTAACCCATGCTGAATTCAAGAACCCTGTTGTGGAGATGAGTGTTTGGCGAAGCGAAAGAAAGCGGAGATGATTGGGTGGTGCTAAAGAGCGAATCGATAGCGAGTATAACAGCAGGAGTGCCATGAGCTAAAGACATGAAGGAGCTTGATGCATCTATTCTCTGTTTCCGATCCCAGTTTCTGAAAATTCCATGGAAAGCTAAGAGGTAGACGGAGAGGAAGAAAAGAAAGGAAGTAAAGTAGGTAGCGGTGAAGAGGAGTAGCATATCCATAGCTGTGATAGAATTTTTTTTGAGTCAAATAGAAGAGAAGAGGTGAGAGTTCTTTTTGTTGGAGAGAAGAAGACCAGTACTGGGTTTTTCAATTGAGTCGTCGTCGATTACAATAGTACAAATTAGCAGTGTTAACCAAAAGGAAGGATGAGTTCAAGCAAGTAGTACTAGAATTTAACTATTTGTATCAGGAAAGGAAAGGATTGGTTCTTCTTTATTT
>NBIL01132383.1:0-12857 GCA_002752925.1 Viola pubescens var. scabriuscula | reverse complement strand
CAATTTCTGTGCTGCTACTACTCCCTTTGCAAATATAAGCAGCAGAGGTGCAAATCTTGTTGATTTTAGGTAAGATGACAGGGATTTTCCTGATTCATTTGGCTCCGCGTGTGTTGAAATTTTGTGGGTGTTTGCTTTAATTTTGATTGGATTTTCAAATTGCTGAATACCCATTATTTGTTGTTGCCGGCGGTGGTGATGGTGGTCGGAGGCGAGAGAAGGGTGAGGGTGAGTTTGTTTGGTACTGCCGGGCCTGGTGATGGGCAATAGTTGTGTTGCTGATATGGGCCTCAAAGAAGTTTGGGCCAAAAGCCCATGTTGGGAATATTTCAAAATTTTAAAAATTAGTACGAAGTAAACGCGTTTTTTAATTTTTAAAATTTGAAATTTTTTACATTTAGTACGAAGTAAACACGATTTTCAATCTTTTATTGGAAAAAAAAAAAAACAGAGAATTTCAAAAAATTAAAAGAAAAAAAAAGGGAGAGATTTTTGCCAGGTAAATAGCCCTAAGTCACATCTTTTAAATCAATATATATGCTTCACAGTCTTGTTTTTCAAAATGGGGTACTTTTGTTTCGCAACATGTTTTGGTCATTCAACCAATTTTGTTATGCCACGATTTAGACAAATACACTGTCATAATTGGGTTACGTGACAAATGACTGGCAACATCATCGTTACTTTATTTTTTTCTTGATTGAATTAGGGGTCCTGGTATGACTGTACTTATTCTGTCATGGATCATCACCTTATACACCCTATGGCAAATGGTGGAGCTGCACGAGAGGGTTCCCGGCAGACGGTTCGATCGGTACCATGAGCTAGGCCAGTATGCATTTGGAGAGAGGCTAGGCCTGTGGATTATAGTACCTCAGCAACTAATTGTTGAAGTCGGAACAGACATTGTTTACATGGTAACCGGAGGAAAATCCTTAAAAAAGTTCCATGATAGTATCTGCCCCAACTGTAAAGACATCAGGACCACATTCTTCATCATGATCTTCGCTTCCGTACACTTTGTTCTGTGCCATTTCCCCAACTTCAATTCCATCGCAGTTGTCTCGTTCGCGGCAGCAGTCATGTCCTTAACGTAATAACCATACATTTTTCAGAAACTGATCAAACATGTCTGGAAAAAAAAAAACCCTGAAATGTTGATCTATTTTGCAGCTACTCTATTATTGCTATGGCCGCGACGGTAAGCAAGGGGAGGGAGCCTGATGTGGTGTACAGTTACAGAGCTAGCACAAATGTAGGAGCTTTCTTCGCGTTCCTGAGTGGATTGGGAGACGTTGCGTTCGCGTACGCGGGTCATAATGTGGTGCTGGAAATCCAGGCAACAATTCCTTCTACTCCTGAGATTCCATCAAAGAAACCAATGTGGAAAGGAGTGATTGTTGCATACGTAATTGTTGCCATTTGCTACTTCCCAGTTGCTATTACAGGTTACTATTTTTATGGTAATAAGGTAGATGACAACATCCTCATCACTCTGGAGAAACCAGTTTGGCTTATCGCAGCTGCAAACATGTTCGTCGTTATCCATGTCATCGGAAGCTATCAGGTCAGAGGTTCTGCTACCATGTAAAAGAAGTATCGCGTAGAGTTTAGAGGCCTAATTAAGAAAAATGGGTCTTAAATAGTTCTCTAAAGTTTCAATCTTTTTTTCCCTGTGTGTGCAGGTATATGCTATGCCTGTTTTTGACATGATGGAAACTGCATTGGTGAAGAAATTCCATTTCGAGCCGAGTTTTAAGCTCCGATTAATCGCTCGATCATTATACGTTGGTGTGTATATTGCAATTCCTGCATTTCTTCTATCAATTCTATGAACAGATTATGCAAATTACTACTGCGTGTTACTAATAACTTGACCCTATTTTGGTGTTCATGATTTTGTAGCATTTACAATGGTTGTTGGTATTTGCGTTCCTTTCTTTAGTGCTCTCCTTGGATTCTTTGGAGGATTTGCTTTTGCCCCAACATCGTACTTTGTAAGCATTGATTTCCACCGCTCTTTATTGCAATTATTATTTTTTATATATATAGGAGGAAGTAGGTCTCGAACTCGAGTCTCTGCTGATACTTTATCACTAGACAATCAAATATTTATTTAACATCATTCTCGCTCCTTTTTTTTCTAGATTCCCTGTATTGCCTGGCTTATAATCGTCAAACCGAAGAGGTTTAGCTTGTCATGGATAACAAATTGGGTGTGTAAAATTGGATTTTGCTCCATGTTCTTCTCTACATTTCCCCTTCATTAGCTGATTTTATTTTTTATTTTTTATTTTCATTTGTTTCAGATCTGCATTGTGCTTGGTGTTCTGTTGACTGTTTTAGCACCCATTGGAGGACTAAGACAGATCATCGTGACAGCTAAGACTTACAAGTTCTTTTCTTGAGGATCTGAGTGTTCTTATTAGGATTCACTTTTTTTTAAATGTAATTTAACTATTATTTATTTTCTTATCATAATATGTTTCTTTCCTAATCGTACATTAGCTTTAGTGACAATTTAATGTAATGACTCAACTCAAGTAGTCAAGTACATTAAAAGTGGCTGGCCATTATTTTTGTAGGCTTAAGCTGAATAAAATAGGTTTAATAAATAATTTAGATAATAATTCTTCCACAGTCTTGGGAGCTAGAGCCCATAGGCGATGGGCTCTCGAGAATAAAAAAGCCCAAGTATGGCCCATCATTCTTTAACTACTTTCTTTTCTCTAAAAAGTAATTAAGAACAAATTCAATAATTCTAATACACGACACACACGAGGCTGTAGTTCAATTTCAATTGGATAGTACTCCCTTTGTCTTATTAAAGTTGACGTTTTAGGCAAAAATTTCTATGTTGGATATAACTGACGTCTTGGAGATTGTGCCTGCTTTAATTTTTTTTTTTTAACACAATGCCCTTAAACGACGTCGTATTGTAATATCAGGATAAAAAATCTGATCCAACAGTAAAAAGGGACCATTCAAATTTTGAAAGAAGGCCAACAGACAAAATCTGACAAATTTGGGCTTCAGGCCCACAAGTCCTAAAACTAAGAAATTCATGTCTGGACGTCAATTGGAGTAAAACAGAGGGAGTACATTCTATTTTTACGAGGTAAATTATGAGTTTGATCCCTAAAATTATAATGATAATTAATAATATAATCAATTTTTAAAAGAAAAAAACTAATACCCGATCTTCTAACACAACTGATTATTATATGTTGTTTTTATGAAATAAGCTATGGGCTCGATTCATAGTAACATAAGCAACTAGTAAGCTTCAAAACATTAAGCCTCTATTTAATAATATTAATAATAATCCTTTCAAAAAATAATAATAATAATAGAATTTCCAAACTGACAGATTTTAATGATTCTTGCTCCTACGAGAAAAGAAAGAGGAACTAATAACGCTCGGCGCAATCCTGTCAAGCGCAATGACAGGATATTCTCTCCATCGAGTCATTTGACTACACATTTTATTCTTTTTTCTTATTCCATCTATTCGATATTCTCTGTCTTTTTATACTCTCTTCGGTCTCGAAAGTATGTCATTTTTCTATGGATTTTTACTGTTCATAGTACTTGTCATTTTATCTTTTCTGAAATATATATTTTGTGCAAATGACAATTTTTTTTGATGTGGTGTGGAAATTATGAGTAAAAATGAAACAATGTGGAATAAAATAATATCAAAGATCATTGTCCTACGAAATTTTACTATCCTAAAAAAATATTCTTTCGAGACCAAACGGGGTATAAAATATTAATCTCACTTGAGTATAGTCGGATCCAGAGAGTGATTCCCCTCACGCTATATATTTTTATTTTTTACAACTGAAGCTTGGTAATTATGTAATTATCATAACATCATCACAATTATCAACTAAAACAAATCTTAGTTCTCGGATAGTCTCTATAAAAAATCTCTATCACCAACGTTGAAACTACCGTTACTCTACACACACAACAAAATCATATAAATCTCCGCCCACTCATGTTTTCCAGCGCCGCCTCTACTCCCTTCCGTGTCATTTCCCTCCTGATCATCTTCCCCGTTCTGGCGTCGGCCGGACTGTTCGCATGCATGCATTTCAGGGTCCATATCATTAACGGATTCAGCAGCAATGAGCAGCCATTGCTCCTCCATTGTTGGTCGGACGACGATGATCTTGGCAATCATACTCTTTGGGCCAACGGAGATTTCAATTTTCATTTTGGGCTTCCGTATTGGGGCCATACTGAATTCCAATGTGACATGAATTGGGGCCCAAATCATAAGCATGTGTCTGTTTTTACTGAACGGGTGGAGGAAGGAATCTGTTGCCCTTCCAGGACTTGCTTTTGGTTGTCACATGAAGATGGGATTTATTTTAGCGTGGATGGTAGAATGTTTTGGAAGAAATTTGATTGGGACAAGACAAGTGATGCTTTTATTGTAATTCATAGTAAAAAATAAATATTATAAATGAACTTTCTCTAATATTTCTCTCGCATTGATGCTTGTTTATAGTTTGGAATGATTAATTCATACCATATAAATTGACTAATCTTAATATGATTGATCCAGCAATATTTTAATGGGAATGAAAACATAGAATATAACGAATTTATTATTTAATATAAAATGGAGTGATTTATCATTTCAACTTAACGTGACATTTGCTCATGGTCAGAAATTAAATAAAATAAGGTCTTTAAATTATGTCGTTTTTTTTGTGAATTTTTACTATTTATAATACCTGTCATTCGAAGCATATATTTTATGCAAATGACAATTTTTTTTTATGAATCAATCCAATTTGATGATGGTGTGGTAATTTGAGTAAAAATGAAACAATGTGAAATAAAATAAGATCAAAGATTATTATTTTACGAATTTTTACTGTTCTAAAAGGATATATTTTATAAAGCAGTGGGAGTATTCCTAAAATACTAGGAATCAAAATTCTTGATTCTTGTTCAATAACAAAAGAAAGGAAATGTTAGTAGTAGTACCAACTTTGTCTCAATTGTAGTCAACCACATTGACCACCTACTACCACTTTGACTCATTGACTACTTATGGTCAACAACACAATGTTCTTTCTTTCTTGATTTTCTGTTTCCAAAAGGGAAAAAAACTGGTATTTTTCTTGATTCCTGCTCCTAATTATTGGTATTTCATTGCTGGGATTATTCAGGAAACCATTTTTTTTATCCATTTTAAGAACCAAAGATAAAGATAGAGAAGAATTATTTTATTGCATTTCAACTTAAATTATATATTTATTTGGTAAAATCTTTAACATTAAAAGTTAAAAATCCTTTTTTTTTTGGTCCAAAAAGGTTAAAAATCAATCTCGCAAGAAAGAGATAGAATTTAAAATAAATACATTGTATCTTGTGTTCATAAAAGACAAATCATAGATTCTATATAAACTCTCATCACCAATTCTAACACAACACACAAAATCTCCCCTCCTCCCAACCCATCTTCAACCATGTCCTCCTTCTCCTCCTCGCCCGCGCGCTTCTTAATTTTGTTCGCTCTCGTAGCGGTGACCACCTTTCCAGTTCTTGCATCCGCCGCAATATTCGGGTGCGCGCACTTTAGGGTGCACATAATTGACGGATTTAGCAACAACGATCATCCGTTGTTGCTTCATTGCTGGTCCAAAAACGACGATTTGGGTAACCACACCCTTTGGACCAATGGGGATTTCAATTTTCATTTCGGGATTCCATGGGTCGGGCAGTCGAAGTTCCAGTGCGACATGAATTGGGGCACAAGGCACAAACATGTGGCTGTTTTTACTGAAGGAGTGGAGGAACTCGACTGCTGTCCTTCTAGGAATTGTTACTGGCGATCGCAAGATGATGGGATTTATTTTAGTGTTGATGGTAACAAATATGCCAAAAAAATGGATTGGGACAATTAGTTGATTGATTGTATTGAATGTGCAACAATTTGTGGATTGTTGTTGGTATAATTTCATCCCATATTTATCCACATTTTTATTATTAAGTCCTTCAAATAATAAACTGACCAATATAGTCCCCGGCGTTTTCTTTCTCTAAACAGCTAGGGCTTGTTCGTAATTTTACTTTTTCAAGAAGATTCCATGAATAGCCCATGAATTGTACTATTTCTCTTTCAACAAAGGACTTGTTGCTGCCACAGGCCCACGGTACATAAACATGCACGGGTCGTATCTAGGAGGAGCCCACTGGCCCATGGGCTCTCTATAATGAAAAACGCACGTATCACGGTACAAGTGCATCAAATTTGATCTTTAGGATCATTAGTTTTATCAAAAGTAAATTTTCTAGATTAATCTAATAAATTTTCGATTAAAAAAAAAAAGTTATGGAAGGCGCGAGAATTAGGGGTGTCAAATCGGTTTACGGGACCGGGATCGGGACTCGTAGACCCGAATTTTATATGGGACCAAAAGTATGACCCCAGTCCTGACCTGTCGTGTCTAGTTCCGAAACCGAGATCAAAATTGGTCCTGATTCTGAAAAAAATAGGACCAAAATTATGATCTCGGGTCTTTTTAACACCGAAGTATAAGCGGATAATGAAGGATGTTTCATTTTTTATGAAATCTTTTGAGGGGCCGAAAGTTTATTAGAATGGACTTTGTAATGGGCCATTCGAAAAGAAAGGGCATATAAATAGCACAATCTGAAGAAAAACCCGCGACGCTCCAATTTATTAAGACATTTTCCCGCCATCTCTTCCCAAATCTTTCTGGGTTCTGCAACTCTGTCAAGAAGAGAAACCCTAGAGAGAGAAACACAGAAACAGCCATGGAAGAGGAGATTAGAGCGGAATTTATCAAGAGCGGGTTCAGTTTCCACGAAGACGAAGAAGAAGTCCTAAAAAAATGTACGTTATTGTCATTTTTTCATTTTCGCCCCATTTTACCCCTAGCTTTCACTCATATTTCCACTCTTCCTCTTGCTGTTAGGCCTTACTTTCTGCATAAACTACAGTCTCAAGCCATCCGATCTCGTTTCAAGCTGGGTACTGTATTATCTGAACAGGTATAAAACTTGATTACACTTTCTTTTATTTTTCTTATTTTTAAGAAAACTTTTTGTGCCGTTTTTTTTTTCTTTTACCTCAGCGCAGATTTTTTATTTTATTTTTCCGGCAGTCAATTGGCAGATTCTGTCGTAATGGACAGTGAGATGGAAGGATTCTTGTTTCATATTCAAAACGAACAGAAAGAGGCGGCCATTGTTAAAGAGGAACCTGATTTGCATATTTATTCAAGCAAAGATGTAGACATGTGAGTTATTCATATGATTACTCTAGTATTACCATTTGTTTAGTCTGCTATTTTTTTGCGCATTTCACTGTGATATAATCTATTTGGTGGCAAAGTTATAGTTATTGTTTGGTAAAAGTAGCACTTGGGTTATGATTTAGAAGTGGAATCTTCTTTAGGTTGGTAAATAGGAAATGGTGGAATGGATTTGAGATTTGGATTGTAGGAATATATTTCGTGGCTGTGATGGGGTAATCAATTGTTGAGTGTTTCATTTATGAAGAGTATGGTTTACTTAGCATGTTCTAGCAAAGATGTAGTTGGATGTTTTCTAAGGATTTGAATGAAATAAAAAGGAAACTTGTTTTTGTAGGATTTTAAATGACGATGAAGAAGATTCGAAAGAAAGCCTTCTTCGTACTCCAACAAACAAATCTGTAAAGCATGAACCAGAGCCATTTGATTCAGCACCAAGATCAACTAGAACTCAGTATACTTCTGTGAAGACATCAGGACTGGTGACACCATTTGGAAGACGAACGGATAAGTTTGTGGTGAAGTTCAGCATCAATAATCTGCCTGACGCAGAGAACAGCAATAATATTGATGAGAATAATGAAAATGATATTATGAAGAGGGTTCAACCCCACAAGAGGTGTTCCTTGGTAGTCCATAACTCTGGGCCAGAGCCAGGTTGCCAGTTCATGTATGACAAGATTGAAGACAGGGTATGTGATGCTTCTTATTGCATTAAATGGCTGTTTTTTACCTGCATTTTATGTGTTCTTCTAAAATAGGTTCTTTTGTAATCAGTTTAATGCATTTGACAACCGCATTAGAAAGCATGCTGCTGCACTTGCTGATGCTGGGCTTTATGAGGAACCAATGGACCCTACGGTCGCTTCGCAGGTAATTTGGTTCTGCTCTTTTTTCTACTTACAGGCAATGGGATTTCCAGTTATATCAGCGCAGAACATCTCGCATTTCACTGGCATTGTTTAGTCAAGGACCCCACTGTATTTGGTATAAGAATTGTCATCAAGGACTGCAACTTGTGTATTCCTTTTCCCCCCCTTTTTTGATGGAAAAGCTTCTTCCTTCACTATAGTGCTCAATATTAAGACCATATGCATGCTAATTATAAAGCCACACATCTATGCATCTGACTTAAGCTGTAATTGCAGAGGAATGTATTTGCAGTCGGGATGATATGTAGTGATGGAGAAGGTCGTCTGAATGATCAGTCTATCATATTACAAAGCAGGTAAAAGTTGTGACTTACCCTTTATGTTAATTGCACGGTTCTACTGCCTAGGGAAAACACAGAGTGTTGAGTGTATTCAAGCATCCCTTATTAAGCAATTTAGTTGTTAATAACACTCCAGTCCACATTACAACTAAGCAAGATTTTCTTGGATATGTTCCTTGTATAAATGGGATGTGAGTCATGGGCCTATTCTATACATGTCCCTACTATGCGCCTGTGTGCCTACCTTAAACTGATGAATTTCTCTGTTTCTAAATTTTAACAGTGTGGAGCATGCTGGGGGGCGCAATGTTCGTCTAGACTTGCAAAAACTGAGCCACTTCTCCATTTTCCCAGGACAGGTGAAAATGCTAGACAATAATACTACAGCCTTCAGTTCGTATGTGCTCCAAAGTTCAAGAGTAAGCAAAATGAATTCTTTTCTGCAGATTGTAGGTATTGAAGGTCACAATCCCAGTGGACATTGTTTGATTGCATCGAAACTGGTAGATTCAGCTCCTTTATGTGCAAGTGCTGACACAAATTTGCATCCTACAAAGAAGCAGGCATTGGATCAGGAAACTCACTCAATGGATTCGTCCCATCAAAAAGAGATGTCAGCAGTATGTAAGCTTATCCTTCGCACCACTTGAAGATATTTGAAGAATGTATATTTTGTTGTAGCCTTCCACGTTCCAAAAAATCAGTGCAATGGAAGGGTTAGATAAGGGTAAAAGCTCAAGCACTCTGATTAACTGAAACTGTGTAGATGTTTTAGTCTCGATGATGTTGCATTTAGAAGTAGAAATGTTGTCTTAGAAGAGCATAGAAGATTTAACAAAATATGTAGATTATGTCAGCAGCAACATAAAAATTTCATTTGCCAACAGAGAAAAATGATTGCCAGCTATGTGGGCAGAATGTTTTCAGATGTTGCTCAGAAGGATGAAACATTAATGCATTTACATTACAGAGAAAGCAGGGGTTCCTTGTGAGACTAATTCATTTTTGTAGTGATTGTTGTCCATTCACCACTTACCCATACTGCTTACCACATTATCTCCCCATTATTCAATACAATTTCTCTGTCTCTGTGACTTCTCTCTATTTAAACAGCTGATCGCATCAGGCCCTTTCACCACAACAGACAACTTATTGTTTGAGCCTCTGACAGAGCTGCTAGCATATGCAAGCAGAAAGTCAGCACAGTTGCTCATATTGGTACGAAGTTAATGTTTTTCTACTACATAGCATGCTTTAATTATTTACTAGTTAAAAGTTCCATGTAATTGACATGTTGGTATTTATTTTCCAGCTTGGACCGTTTGTTGATTCTGAGCATCCAGATATCAAGAAAGGGACAGTAGAGCATAGCTTTGATGAGATATTTGATGTGGAAGTTCTCAATAGGGTATCTGACTATCTACTCATGATTCAGTGGCCTTGGCATACCGCATTTTAGTATCACTTTTTTACTTCAACTTCCTGTCTATGGTTTTTCAGTTGCAAGACTATGTGGAATATATGGGTTTTGATGCTCATGTGGTTCTTGTGCCATCTATACGAGACGCTAACCACGATTTTGTTTTCCCACAGGTGAGTGTTTAAAATGAGTAATAGATATATGTCCACAATATGAATGCAGCAATATCCTTGTTTAAATGTCACTCCCATGCATGTTTATTTTTATATATGCCTCTGGTTTCTACGTACCCTTGAGATTTATGTTTGAAAGTTTGATTGTGCAGCCTATATTTCACATCAATCCACCCAATCTCAAGAATCAGGTAATTGATGTCTGATACCAGGATTAGATTCAGAAAGTGCTCTTTAAATCCACTGTATGCACGTCTCAGACACTGACCATTAATTTCCCCCTCTACCAGATTACGAGTCTCACGAATCCAGGCATATTTGAAGCAAATCAGGTAAGGTGACAACTATTTTAAATGGTGATTCGTCATACTTGAAACTTGGCCTTGGTGTACCACTTTTGATCTGAATTATTTTTAAGGCCTCTAAATTGGCATGGTTGTTTTGAGAGAACACTGGGAGTTATCGCCTCATAAGTCGCTAAAAAATATAATGACCACTGAAAATATACTTGTATCACTTTCCCATTAATGACAAATGTCATAGGCTGCTTGAACATGAATAGAGAATGCTACCTTGAGATGAGGGAATTTACTAGAATTAGGGGGGATATCTAACAATTTATCAATGATCTGAAATTTTAAGGGCCTGTCAAGGAAAATGATGTCCAAACCCTTTGCATGGTTGCTGCATAATTTCCACAACAAACTAACGCGTAGCTGAGCATACGATATTTCTCAAATCTCAACTGGTGTTTTTTCTTGATAAGATGCTTGTGCATTAGTTAAAATGCCACATCTTGTATTTAATTGTTTCAATCCAGGTGAAAGTAGGCTGCTGCACTGTGGATATACTTAAACAGCTTAGTGGGGAGGAGATGTCGCGGACTCCATCTGATGGAACACGAAGTGATCGAATGAGTAGGCTTGCAACCCATATCCTTTCTCAGCGCAGGCATGTACAAGGAGTTCTCCTTTGACAAATCTTCAACTCAGTTGGATGAGGTGGTCTGAACTATGAGAATCATCTATTATGCTAATTTTTGTTCCCAAAAATTCTTGAAACAGCTTTTATCCTCTATACCCTCCAGCAGAAGACATTCCATTGGATTTTTCACTTGCTGCAGAAGCCCTTGACATCACCTCAGTTCCAGATATTCTCATCTTACCGTCAGACTTGAATTCTTTTATAAAGGTTGGTGTTTTGGCACTCTTGAGCTCCAAATTATTTTAACCAGAAAACTCATTGGGCTATATTCCCTTTTGTGGCGTAGATATTATCCGTGGGTGAAGGCGAGGGGCAAAGAAATTGTATCTGTATAAACCCAGGACGATTAGCGAAAGGAGAAGGAGCTGGCACCTTTGCAGAGCTTAACTATCGCGGGAGTCCCGATAAGATGAACACATCGATTATAACCATATAACCCCACATATTATAGAATGTAACCCAAGTTTGGAATTACAATGTGCTGGTAAACTTGAATTCATCTCAAAGGTAGGCTCCAGCTCCATGCATCAAAATGCAAAAGTCGAGATGAGTCCATTATTTTATGGCAATAATTTATCATCCAGTTCCTCTGTACCATTGGTTTGTTCTCAGCAGTGTTATAATATGCATTTCTTTAGCTTGTTTGCACCATTTTTTTCAACCAATCTGATAAGCATTGATAAGCTACTGTCTATTTTTCCCACCCATACAATCCTTAACACCAAAGGAAATAAGATTTTGACAGTTGATTAATAGCAATGTACAGTGTGTACTTTCTTGATAAGATTGAGAATACAAGAATATTTCACTTCTCTTTCTGGCTTCTTTTCCTAAACCAGTTTCTCCAATGATTTGAAATCCACAATATGCTAACAAATATTCCAGTTACAATCACAACTGTCCAAGAAACCCATGCCCAAACAGGAACCAAACGATGACCCGCCCCACTTACATAAAACCCAGCCATCTTCAACCCCCAAACCGGGCCAAGAATTCCTCTAACAAAAGAGTAGAAAACAAAGAAAGGTGGAGACAGAAATTCATACAATTTTGCAGCAGCAGGAGAATCATCTTTCCTGAACCTGCAAATGCTCCACACATTCTGGCAACAACTTGTAACCTCAGCAAGAACAAGCAGCACGAGAATCTCAGATGCTCCGAATCGAATGACGAATCGAGAAGTTGCGATCACATACAAGGTTGCTAAGTGGTGGAGGATGAAGAGGATGTCACCTGGGATGAATATCAAGTAGTGGAGAAGATCCATCAAGAAGTAACCCATGCTGAATTCAAGAACCCTGTTGTGGAGATGAGTGTTTGGCGAAGCGAAAGAAAGCGGAGATGATTGGGTGGTGCTAAAGAGCGAATCGATAGCGAGTATAACAGCAGGAGTGCCATGAGCTAAAGACATGAAGGAGCTTGATGCATCTATTCTCTGTTTCCGATCCCAGTTTCTGAAAATTCCATGGAAAGCTAAGAGGTAGACGGAGAGGAAGAAAAGAAAGGAAGTAAAGTAGGTAGCGGTGAAGAGGAGTAGCATATCCATAGCTGTGATAGAATTTTTTTTGAGTCAAATAGAAGAGAAGAGGTGAGAGTTCTTTTTGTTGGAGAGAAGAAGACCAGTACTGGGTTTTTCAATTGAGTCGTCGTCGATTACAATAGTACAAATTAGCAGTGTTAACCAAAAGGAAGGATGAGTTCAAGCAAGTAGTACTAGAATTTAACTATTTGTATCAGGAAAGGAAAGGATTGGTTCTTCTTTATTT
>NBIL01132360.1:0-17321 GCA_002752925.1 Viola pubescens var. scabriuscula | reverse complement strand
AGAAGTCAAACTTCGCCCATACCCCACTCGAGAAAGGACAGGACAGCAGGAGATGTGATGCCGACTCCATCTCTGCATAAATATTAAGTATACAACAGCTAGAAGTATATAATTCATTACTTGTCTGATTGATAATAATGATAGTAATAGAAATTAGAAAAGGTGGCGATAGTATTTGCCATCCCAGCATTAACTTCATCGGTGGCTGTTTGGTAGAAATGGGACCGAATGGGCAAGTACCAAAGTTGGATCAAACCTCAGTGGGTTATAGCAAGACATCAGTAAATGGACAAAATGGAGTTAGCCTTTTTTTAAGCTTAAAAAGAGTTCCTACAAGTTGCCAATGTAATGGCCTCTTTGTTGGAAAGCATACAAAGATTGTGGAATAATAACAATAACAACAATGAGTAATAATTATTGTTATTATTGTTACTATTATTATTATTATTATAAATAAATAAATAATAAAAGTTTTATTCACCACCAATCATTTGTGGGCTTTTAGCTCTACTATCCTTTTTAAGATAAGGATAAAGAAAAGGAGTAGAGTTTCTAATGGTTTTGGATTGGTGAGGTCCCTTGAGAGGACATTATTAAGTTTGCGGCTGAATGATATGATGCCACCAAATAGCTCGGCGATACAAGCTACCCAAAAAACAACCGAGCTCTTGGATGGCACACTCTAAACCAATCCACGTAAATGGTCCAACCAGATTCTACCAAGTTTAATGATTGAATCGTTAAAATAAATTTTTGGTCGAACTTGTTCAAGTTCAACTGATTATATCGTTCTTTTTGACCGATTACTTTTAGCCAATTGTACTTTCGGTTTTGAGCAGCAAGATTAAACCATAAACGGATTAGTTCAGTTTAGTTCTTATAACTATGTCCCTAATTATCATGGGTGGATCAAGTTAAGAGGTCTTGTTCATGTTTATTATTAATTTTAACCCGTGTTTGAACACATAAAAATAGTAATTAAACTTTTCAAAATGCTAAATCAACATTAAGAAGTAGGATTAAGTACAAATTGTACAAGATCTTTTTTATTATAGACTTTAAAGAAAAGGTTACTTAGCACTACTACTACCCCACCTACCTACACTTCACCTTGGAAAAAGAAAATAGTGTAAAGTTTGATCATGAGAGCTTGGAATTTATAATGAAAATGCCTATGTTTAGTGTTGAGTGACTTAGAAAGAGTCACTAACAAACTACTTTTGCTTGTGGAGACCCTAAAAATTGGTTTGCAAGTGATTTAGACACATTTATACCATCACTTTTTGTGACATTTTTTACAAGAAAGTTTCACTCCTTTTTTTTTTCTTTCAAAAATAAATAAATAAATAGCTGTCTTTAAAAAAATAATATTATTTAAATATTACCCCATAAAATACTCTTGAGTGCAACAAAAAATAATTTTATATAGATAAGCACCACCCTTGTTATTAGTTAGAATGAAATTAATTTAACTTCATGAATGATAGGGATTTATTTTATTTGACAATAGAAAATATAAGAATATTGGTTTGAAAGATTGATTGAAAATATTTTATTCTACTCCCAAAAAAAATACAAGAAAAATGGCAAAACTGTTTCCATCACAGAGGATTTAGATTTTCTATTAATTAATGTACTTATAAATTAATCAAGGTGATCAGTTTTATAAACAAGCTATTTTAACCCGTTATATGTGTCGGGCTAATTGATTTGATGTTAGTCCACGTTTATTTAATATTTCTCGATGGTATAGCACACCGACTTGTAATAGTATTTGCTTATGACTGGGACGTATTTTAATTTTTACCAATTATTATACTTTCTTTTTAATCTGAAAAAAAAAATCAATACTAACTATACTCTGGAAAAAAAGGGAAGTTTGTTGCAATATTAACGTGGATATAGATATGGTCGATGTTAAGAAACTTATTCAAGCTCTTGAAAGTACGGAGAAAGAGTCGTTTTCTATGGATATGATATTATTAGATCAGTGAGACTAATTTTCTGCTCGATCGGCACTAATAATACCAACTAAGAGTAGTCTCGTGCTCGAAAGAGAAGATATAATATTACTTGGGCGGTAAGGTTTATTTTTCTTGATTTTTATGGTTTAACTATAGTAATGTTAATTTAGGATCTCCGTTGAAGTAGCTTTCTCTCTAAAACGTCCTCACCTACTGAAAAAGAAGAGCCTAATAATCTAGACCAATTTATTTCTCTAAAAAATTAAATATAACTAACCTGAATATTAATCAATTATTATAGTCCTGGAATAAATAAAAAACAACACAAGGGTCATAGTCTACAGGGGAGGCTTGGTGGTTGAAACCTTGAAATAATTGAAGGGAAAAGTTAGAAATGGCCCTTTCAAAAGACCCCAGCCCACACCCCCAGCCCACCTCCACTACAATTTTCTTTCTTTATTTATTTTTTATATTTTTTATATATTTTTTGTCCACGTACGTAACTATCTGCCCAGTAATCTAAAGTGATGGGAATGAGAAAGAAATATAAACAAAGTTTTGTTTAATTTCCTTTTTTGGCACTTTTCATCTACTTATTCTTGTAATTTTCTATGGAAAATGCAATCTTCAGCCTCCAATTATTTCCTCCTTCAACATTAAAATAAAGCAAAGGGAGATGTGTCACGGTCTTACACCGGTTAGTCGTTTTCACTAACATCAGTGGCCACCGGCATAATTATACTCTAATTACTTCACTTATTTTTCTTTAACAATTAGGGATGTCTTTGTACCAATTATCACTCAAAATCAAAATTGTTTCAAGTTTCAACAGTCGTTACATTTGATGTGATATTTATTTATACAATTTTTTTTACATATTACGAGTACATTATTTTTTACTGGATCAACTCGATACAAACGAGATTAATCCGAACACAAAATCACCATCATCGTATAGTTATTCGCTGTGAAAATGCAAGCAATATTAATTAAAAAAATGTTGTGCATAGACACAGAATTTAGACCCTTATTTCATCATGTTCCAAACATCATATCATATCGATATAATAGTTCCAAATCCTTGGATCTTTTTTCACTAATATATATCCAACAAAAGAATAACGTAGTGATTCTTCATATACCAAAAACAAGTAGTCAACCCAATTGGCATGCGCTAGTGCGCTCCGCATATATTAATCCAACATTTTAATTTTGCTTCACCAATTAAACTATCTTAAAATATTTTTTTGTCTATTTCTTTTTTTAATGATAGTCATCTAATTATAATCTTTCCTAGTGAGATTTAAAAGGTGGGAGCATATAAACTAGTTTTGCGATCCAGTTGACCTAAATCAAAGATGTACAACCTTGAGTTTTTCTTCGCATTGATTAAAAAGAGGAGAATAAAATATAATTTTACCAATATTAATATGATACGTGTATGCTTTGTATATACGAACGAGAGTTTTAAGTTTTAACTATTGGATGTTTTTTAAGAATTTATCTTTTCAGAATTTTCAGAATTATAATATTGATCAAACTTTATTCGATAATTAAAACACTCATTTTTATATGCATAAGTATTTTTTAGACCAATCCTCAAATTTACGTATACATTATGGAATACGTGCCTTGTGAGAATTTGCTGAAACCCTATTAATTAACATATGAATTCCAATTGCCTACTAATAATAATAATATTATTAATAATATATTGAATTAATTAGTTTATAAATTGGAAATGGTATATAATTGAGAAAACGTACGTGATTTTTCTTGTCTCTACTTCAACATGACACATATATAGGGACCATTCATTATGCATTGCAGTGCTGTTGAAAAGTCATACAATTTAAATAGAGATGCTGACACGTCACCCCCCTTCATTTGCTTCCATCACCTTTTTAAATACACAAGTAGGAGTAGCTCCGAGTAGTATAGACTTATTCTATAATGAATAGTAAATAAATATGAATCGTATATTCTAATAATAATCGAATACGATTAATTTTTTTTATATATTTAGAAAAAAATGCAAATCACAAAGGTTTAAACATTGATAAATGCTTACTAGCTCGCATATCTACTATTATATAGGATGAATCGAAAATTCTTAAATTATCTACAGTTATATAGATCAATTGGTATGAAATTGTTCTAGTTTTAAAGATTTTAAGTTTGAATTATAGGTATGCAATTTTGTTATCCTTCAATGTCCTACCCCGACTTATATATCTGGATTAATCGGCACTTAATGTAATGCACGAATTGTCAAATGTTATCTGACAAAAAAAAATGTTAAATGCACATCACTTGAATTGTAAAATAAACTACTTCGTTTTTTTTTTTGTTTTTTATTTTTATTTGTGAGAAATCTAAATATATAATCCGTATATTAAGCAAATCATAGCACAATTCATTTTCATTCACGTCTAAAATTGCACACACACACGAGTTCACCAAAATACCTGGCCCTCCTTAGCTTGTGCGCAAGAAGTCCTCCATGTTTCTGTTTGTTTGGGAAAATTTGGAAAGAATTTTTTTTTCTTCTCCGGGTTGTCATTTTCAACCCCTTATGAGGAGGAGATCAATCTTATTCGGGGATATCGATGAAGTTTAATATAAAAAGATAATTTTTTAAATATAATTTTCTTCATTTTAAATTTTGGACAAAATTTTTTACCACTTAACATCTCATCATGAAATATAGACAATTCATTAGACTCTCTCGATGTAGGTGAACCAATTATGAATCATGACACATAAAAAATTGTACAGATGGTCGGTACATTTCGGTCTAGTCCGGTGCAGTCCAATTCTAGATTGTCACTCCACCTTATGACCTTTAGAAGGGCTGTGACCCTCTACAATTATTAGATCCCAGACAAGATATTTAGCCCTGTGATAAATAAATAAATTAATTAACTATGGAGGAAATTCTAGAATATTCAGATAAACAAATGAGCCAATCTAGACGTCAAAGGGTTAGTCCTCAAGTGGGTAGAAACTAGAAAGTATGAAAGTTAATAAATAATGTCCAAAAGAGAAGTCTATACAAAAAATATCCTACTTGGTTTTAGCTAATTGAAAAATTACAATTTAAGATCAAAACCTTGACTTTGATTGGGAATTAGACCTTAAGCAAATTGATTCTTTTAAAAAATATCCCAAATAACATAAAGACCGCAATTAAAGTGTTTTTTTTTTTAAAAAAACAAAGATTTAATGTAGTGTTTTTTATTTAATATATTTTTAGCTTATTTTTTTAAGGTCTCGTATGATTTCACGCCGCGTGGTTCATAATTTATCTCAATTAATAAGTTAGGTTGATGTCCTTCTCAAAAAAAAAAAAAAAACATTAGGTTCATGTGCAATGAAAATATCACATGCAACGTGTTTACTTAAGTTGTCTTAATTAGTTCTCCTATTTATAATTTTAGTACGTTTGAATATTGATTGGCCTAAAACTAATAGATTATATCCATCAGTTTGGTTTTCAATTCAATTTTTTTCATGAAATTATGAACATAGGTTAATTATAACGCGTTAAATAAACACACGATACAATCTGAAATTTGCTTCGCAACCGAGTTTAATGGAGAGAGAAATTGACGAATAGTATTGTACCTAAAATAAACGTTTTTTTTTCTAATTAAATATTTCTGAAAATTTCAAAACTTTTGACTGAAAAAGAAAAGAAAATCTGAATTAAATTTTACTATTTTTTTTTTTTTAGAAAGAATATTAGTTACTAAGTTAATTAAGTCTCAAATTGTGAGTTTGTGACAGCTGTATACACACAATAATTTGTGGCTGCATGGTGCCTTCTCTTCTCTGTTGCTTCCGTTACCTTTTCCTTTTCAAGTACTCGTAGTAACGTAACGTTTAAAATTTGTTATTTTCTTGACTAAAATTTCAATTCAATAAAATAATAATTAAAAAACCCACGGGAAGAGGAAGTTAAATGAAAAAAGCATTCATCAAAATGAAAAGAATCAATTTTTAATTTTTTTCTGAGAGCTCATGGAAGAACGACGCGGGGAGGGTTTGCCTATATAAGAGCATCTCTACCTCATTACTTCTTCCCCCTTCTCCTCTTCTCCTTCCTTTATAATTCAATTTCAATCTCTCTGTCCATTAACACCCTTCTTGTTAGTGTTCTTCTGCATTAACACCAGAATTCGAAGCTGGTATGTCTTCTTTCTGGTTTTGATGTCTTGCATTTCGGTTTCCTGTTACATTTCAGCTGTTTTTGGGGTTTTTAACACCTGGGTTTCGTTCAATAAGTGAAATTCTGTTGTTGGATTAACTTTCATTTGATTATGGTTTTTTTTTTTATGATTGTGGAAACATGCTTAAAGTCTGGACCTTTCTTTGTTTGCTCTGCCAAATCGTTGGAACTTAAGCTCAAGTTTTCGTCTCATGTTTTTGTCTGATCAACATTCCATGTTTTATAACAAAAGGGGGATTTTGTAGAATTTAAGCTGAAATTAGAACCCTTTTTCATGTTCAAACTTGAAAGCTCATGGTTTCTGCTTCCTGAGGAACAGAAAATTTTAAAAATAAAAGGATGGATTTTGGTTTGTTTAATGAAAGCATTCAACGAATTCTGTACCTTGTCAACTTGGTTATAAATGTTCTGATCAGAACTTTTGTGGCTTTTCGGAGTCTTATGTTTTTTAGAATTTTTAATTTTTCCCTTTCTTGTGTGTGGCTGACAGCCTACTTTTTGTTGTATAATTCTTGTGAAAACACTGGTCCACTCATTATTGATTCAACCAGTTATTATGGTTGTGGGTTGTCTACTCATGAATATTACAAGTCCTTATCTCAACTACTTGGAACTGGACATATGCTGTCCACTCATCTTGCCGTTTCTATGCATATGATGCTAATCTGAGTTGATAATGACCTTAAATTTTTGACAGACCATGAAAATCTATAGTTTGAGAATCAAATTGAATCTTCATTTTAGCCTGGGTGGGTTTAAATTTTCATGGAGATTAGCATTGACCCCTTTCTCTTTTGTGCTTAAGGTTAACTGATCAAAATGGAGTACGACAAGCGCTTCCTTCAGTCACCAAAATATAGCTGCCTCTTGTTTGGTAAGATATTCAACTCAGAACAATAGGTTAATTATCTGCAAATATGTTGCGGATGGAAGCTCATTGACCATGTATTTTGATTCTGCAGATCTCGATGACACCCTTTATCCCCTTAGTTCTGGTCTTGCTGCTGCTTGTGGCAAGAATATAAGAGGTACTGCATGATTGTTTTTAGTGGTGGTTATCTGTTTTTGTTGTTAGTACAAGTATTGTTTCTAATTCAGAAAATGGCTGACCTTTTGTAGATTATATGGTTGAGCACCTCGGGATAGATCAGAGCAAGATCATTGAATTGGGTAACCTATTGTACAAGAATTATGGAACGACTATGGCTGGCCTCAGGGTATGACATTTGATTTTTCGCTTAATCCTTCCTTGCATCCTTCGTAATTCCTATGAAAACATTTTGATGACAGTGTCTTTTGGATTGATTTTGCTTTTGCAGGCAATTGGTTATGACTTTGACTATGATGAGTACCATAGGTAGGAATCTCTGTCTTGTCTTACTCCTCCATTGCTAGGAAACAATCACAAACTTTGAGTGGATTTGAAGTAGTTGATTAACCTTTCACTTTTGCGTGTAACAGTTTCGTTCATGGGAGATTACCCTACGAGAACTTGAAACCTGACCCTGTTCTAAGGAGTCTATTACTGAGCCTGCCTATTCGTAAAGTTGTAAGTACCTCAAATTGTCACCCTGTTAGTAGTAACATTTTAAAGACCAATCATTTTCTTATGATATGTATGTGTTCTTATGCCAAATAGATCTTCACCAATGCCGACAAGGTCCATGCCCTTAAAGTTCTTAAGAAGCTTGGCTTAGAGGACTGCTTTGAAGGGATAATTTGTTTTGAGACTCTTAATCCTATTCACAAGAGCACTGTTTCTGACGACGAGGATGATAGGGAATTCGTGGGATCAGCTGCTACTGCTAATGGCTCTAACACACCCACTGCTAACAGTGGTGCTCCTGAAATCTTTGACATTATTGGGCATTTTGCACAACCGAACCCTAGTTCTGTTTTACCAAAGACACCCATTGTCTGCAAACCATCAGAAGCTGCCATCGAACGAGCTCTCGAGATCGCCAATATAGATCCTAGTAGAACTGTAAGATTATGATAGCACTTTTTCGTTTCTCTCGCCCTTTTTCTTCCAACATGTTACTAAAATAACGTGTCATCGCATTTTCAGCTGTTTTTCGAAGATAGTGTTCGCAACGTACAATCTGGAAAGCGAGTTGGTCTTGATACCGTACTGGTAAGTCCGCGAAAAATTGATTCCATCAATTCTGCAAAATTCTGCAAAATAGAACAGGAAAGTTTCAACTTTCAACCAAGTTCTTAAGGGTGTTATTAATCTTAGTCCATTGATGGATGCAGGTTGGAACATCTCAAAGAGTGAAAGGTGCAGATTACGCGCTAGAAAGCATCCATAACCTCAGAGAAGCCATACCAGAGCTTTGGGAATCAGACATCAAATCCGATATCGGCTACAAGAAGAAGGTTACAGTGGAAACACCTGTCACAGCTTAGATGTTAAGTTTGTTCCCCAATCAAGAAATCAATGATTTTAGGATCTCATCATCCATGTTTCCCCCAATTTTAATGTATCATTGATGTTAATGTAGATGTTGTATTCTAGCCCTATATTTCAAATGAAAAAAGAAAAAAGAAAAAAGAGTTCTCCTCATTCCTGGCTGTCCTTCAATGGCACACTTGGCAGATCTTATCATCTTTCCCAATATTTTTGGATGCATTTATCAGTTGAGTCATAATCATTAATCAATTCCCAAATCATAATTGAAATTTAGGTGTGCTGTGATCCTTACTGTCCTGTGTGAACTCCAGAACCCCATACAATAATCATCAAATCTGGCACCAGATTTGGTGACTGGAGAAGCAGGGAACATGAGGTTGATTAATTTATTATTCTATCTAATGTCACATTATTGGTGCATCAAATTGCTATCGATGTTATCAACCAAAAAAAAAAAGACATTAACTCAAACCCAATCATCAATTTTTGTCTGAGTTATTCATATATTTGCAATTAAAAATTTCTGTATACAGATATCTTTTTGGTTTATAAGTTGCTAAATCCTTAATTAAAATATTTTATTTATTATTTACCGATAGTAAAATATTAGTAAGGATTCGGGTTTCAGTCTCCTCTTCACCTATCAAAAGAATACATAAATATAAAAAAATGAATACGAGTAATATTTAAAGTAAAAGTACCATACTTATGAGATTTAATCTCTATTTTTTTTATGAGATTGCAACAGTTTGTTGGAATAATTTAAAAATACTAGTATGAAATGAAATACTGTATACTAACAGTAGGCTCAAGTTTGCTTCAATTATTTGTCTCATACCTTCTAATTAAATATTTGCCAAGTGTAATCTCACCATCAATATTTATATATAAGTCTAATTATTGAAGTCCAATTATTGTTGATCCAATCATTCTTACACATATCATTAAGGCCTATTTTGGTCAAATGATATGAACACAGTCAATTTGTCTATTCTTATCGGGTACAAATGAATGGACGAAGAAAATATACTAGTTTTTTAATAAATGTCATTTTGAAATAGTAAGAATGCGTAAAACAATGATATTTGATCTTATTTTATTCCACGTTGTTTTATTTTTACTCCTAATTTTCACTTAAATTACCATATCATCATCAAATGAATGGACGAAGACAATATACTAGTAACTTCTAACAAACGCAATACTAACGATCTACTCGTAAAACTCGAACTCTATATTTTAATTAAGAGTAAACAAGTCTTTTATCATTTTGATCCCAATCATTGTTGGTTCTAATCTCGATTATGATATGTCCACATATCACACGAGGATGGACGTAACGTAACATACGCAACAGCTCTCAACAAAGGAACTTGATTAGTGCATGTATGCTGTCAAGATTTTTGTTGTTGGTACAAATCTGCTGCCATGGCATGTATATAATCAAGTAATCAACAATCAAACTGGATGGTCACATTAAAAAAATCATTTTTTTTTCTATAAGCAAATTAAGTTGGTTTATAGTTCAACAAATGATTCATTCGTTCATAATTTTAATTTCGAATTTAAGTATGAAGTAAAATCGACGAAACAAAAGAAATATTATAATCTCCGATTTAAAATGAATAAAGAAAAGATGAGGAGATGAATAAAGAAAATATGAGACAAGACGGGAGATGCATTGTACATCTCCGATCACTTTAGGGATGGGTAGATGCAGATAATTAATATTTTTTGTTTTGATTGTTAAATCATTGAAAGTACTACAGGGCAGCACGGATCATCAATAATGTGTTTCAACTTTCAAGTCACACCTACCACTACCAGCATCACATGTCACACGTTCTTTTTGTGAAAAATTTACTTCCTCTTGGATCGTTTCTAGAAACCATCGTTGTCACTTTCTTTTTATAAAGATCATCCCGTAAAACACGGTAACTATATTATTGAGTATAAATTATTTGAACTCGAGTTGGGTAAGATCCTAAAGAACGGTAAAGTAATTTTAATTAGTGTTTGACAGGTTGGTTAGCTAACTAATTAATGTTCATGATTGATGTCACTGTAAATTTTAAGAGCAATGATATGATTCATCATGCACCAAAGTTCTTCCTCCTAAATTTTAGTATATGATTCGAATTTAAAATATTTAATTAAACTAAAAAAACTCAATCGGTTGATCTACCATGATCAAATATGAGATTAATCCTTTTTTTTCTTGGATCCAATAAAAGTTGATCATCTTTAGGAAAAAATTTCACACAAATATGACAAAACTCATCGATCTTTTGAATCATTATTGTGCTTTGCCCCGAGGAAAAAAGAAACATCAGTTTTTATTCCGAATCTACATTGCCATGACATGGGCCAAGCCCAATCCATGTAGTGGGCCATCATTTTTAAGGACTAACGAGATTACTCTCTTTGATAGGTTGCGTTTGCGTTTACCCTTGGATTATTGGGCCTGACGATTTACTAATTAATATTATTTCTCGTACTAGTTTCCTAACTCTGTACTACACTTATTACATGTGGACCATACACTTAAATTATGGTAGGACGTTTAACTTGCCAGTATTATATTTTCATCACGGTGGGTGTGTTACCAGGACGAAAATTTAAATGATGGACCCAAATATAGGCCCATGTAATAAAGCCCATAAAAAAATAAAATCTTTTTGCTTTTGATTAATTTTTATTTATTTATTTCGAACACAGTAGGCAATAGGAATTGGTTGAAGATTTCGGTTCAGGAGAAGATCACTGAAAGAAATGGATAAGATGAGATAAAGCAGAGACGAAAAGTCTGAGATCAGGAAAGTACTCTTATTTCTTCTTCCCATTGCAACCAGCAACTACCACCTGCTTCAACGGCTCTTAGGAGGGAAAGCATTTATTAAACCTGAATTCTTTTATGTTGTTATCTGTCACCGCCGGAGTCCAATTCCTCAACTAACATCTACGGTGGACACGTGTCCCACCATTCTTGGCTGCCGTTAGTTCCGGTCACTGTCATAAATACTCTTTGCGTCACATTATCAATGCTCCTACTACCAAGTGTACCTACGGTTACGCTTCCAATTCCACATTCTTCTTCCACTCGCTCACTTCACTCTTTCTGTTCTCCTCCTTCATTTCTCTCAACTACCTGCAAAAATCAGGGGTTTAGGTTTAGGAGAGCGACCGTCGTCTCCGCATCAAATATGGCGCCTCCAAGCACTGTCCTTGTCACCGGAGCCGGTGGTAGAACTGGTACTATTTCTTCTTAATTTTTGCCATTCCAAAGTTGTAGGAGTAGAGTTACGAATTGGGTCTGTGCTGCTTTTTAAATGGCTGTCCTTATTTATTGGTATTTTGATTTGGGTTTTTGTTGGGTAGCTTATTGGATCGTTTCATTAACTAGGATTGTTTGTTGGGCAATTTGTTCAAATTCAAAGCATTGTTTTTTGCTCGTGGAATTTTCACGATTCCAAAGTTTTAGGAGCAGAGAGTTGCTAGTTGGGTCTTAGCCTTTTTTTAATGGATGTCCTTATTTATTATTGATCCTTTGATGTGGGTTTTTATTGGGTTGCTGATTGGATCCTTTGATTAGCTGGGCTTGGTTGTTGGGCAATTTGTTTGAATTTCAACGGGTTGTGTTTAGGTCGTGGTTATAAGTATGATTGGGTGTTCAATGAAGTGATTAAACTGGATTTTCAAAGAGGAGTTGATAATTTATAAAGAGATGGGATTGGGATCCCCATCTTCTTATATCTTATTTTGTGGTTTATGACGTGTAAAAGAATTTGGGTTAGTAACGCGTCAAATTGCGAGGTGAGATTTTTACAAGTTCCAGGGAAATAGAGCTTGGTGAAGAAAGGCCGGCAGTTTATGTGAATAGGGAGCTTATGAATGCTTGTATTTATGAGAGAGAGAATTGGTGTCATTGTACTGTCAAATAGATTAGCAGATGATGAGATGAAGTAAATTTCACTTTTGGAACATTCCTGCTCGTTCAATTGTTGATCTATAAGTTTAAAATAGGGCTTATAAAACGAAACAATGGTCTGAAAGTTTCCAGTTCCTAGTGCATTGTACTTCCACTGAAGTGTAAAGAAGTAGAGGAATGTTTATATATCTTCACTTGTTAATGAAGAGATGGTTTATTGATTTCTTACTGTGTTGTGATATTGATGTCAACCTTTGGCAGGTTCAATTGTTTACAAGAACTTAAAGGAGAGATCGGACGAATTTGTTGCAAGAGGGTTGGTCAGAACTCAGGAGAGCAAGGAGAAAATTGGTGGAGCTGAGGATGTTTTTGTTGGTGATATAAGGGAAGCTGAAAGCATTGTTCCTGCTATCCAAGGAACAGATGCTCTCATTATTCTGACAAGTGCTGTGCCAAAGATGAAGCCTGGGTTTGACCCTTCTTCAGGGGAAAGGCCTGAGTTCTATTTTGAGGAAGGATCATATCCTGAGCAGGTAATGCTTTATGCTTATTCTATCATTGCATCATGGTAATTAGTTCATGTTCTCATTTTTTTATATATATATTACACTTTTCTCAGGTTGATTGGATTGGTCAGAAAAATCAAATTGATGCTGGTGAGGATCTCTTCCCTTCTTTTCAGTGATTGAACTTTCTTTTCTTAAATCAAGTGTGCTTTCCTCTGAACTATATGGCCATGTGAACAGCTATAGCTGCAGGAGTCAAGCATGTTGTGTTGGTTGGTTCAATGGGCGGAACTGACCTTAATAATCCCTTGAACAAGTTGGGTAACGGGAATATATTGGTTCGTGATGCTTTTCCTTTAACTCTTCTAGAGTTGCTATTTCATTTCTAGCACTCTTACGCTTGCAAGAAGTATTTGTCTTTTCTTTCCTTTTCTCATTAATCCATTCTATATCATTGCAACACTCACTTACTATCTTTAATGTTTCAGGTCTGGAAGAGAAAGGCAGAACAATATTTGGCAGACTCTGGGATACCGTATACAATCATAAGGTATTCACTTCCTTTTCTCTTTCCTTATTGGATAAGATGAATTTCACTGAGTGGATGTTTCATTATCAAGTTCTATTTAGCCATATCAAATTTGGATATTAGGTTACACTTCATACTGTAAAGTTGATGAGGTTCGTAGGTGGAGTTTTATCTATATGTATCATGTCAGTGGGAATAGAATTTATCAGTTCCAATTGGCTAGAGATTGGGGCATCTATTAGTTCCCTGGATGCTGAAACGATTGTCATACGGATCTTCTGTTATATGCATCCAGTGGAGGGTAGTAGCTATTCCATGTACGAATGGCATTTTTTTTCTTACCTTCATGTATCACGCATATTAACTGGACTTTTCTGGCTGAATCAGGGCTGGAGGCCTGCAAGACAAACGAGGAGGAGTCCGAGAGTTACTTGTTGGGAAGGATGATGGGCTTCTTAAGACAGAAACAAGAACAATTGCTAGACCAGATGTGGCAGAAGTCTGCATTCAGGTACATATTACGAGGCTCTGTGCCATTTCTTGAGAATCGAATTTTCCATCTAGAACTTGCACAGCACTTACATGTGTGTTTTGCAACTCTTCCTCTGAAACAGGCACTGCATTATGAGGAGGCTAAGTTTAAGGCCTTTGATCTGGCCTCCCACCCAGAGGGAGTCGGCACCCCAACGAAAGATTTTAAGGCTCTCTTTTCGCAAATTTCGACTCGATTCTAATCTTGGATGGAGATTAGATTACTGTTGTTATCCGTTGAACTATGTTTTACTCCCTGGATTATTGGAGGCTATCAATTGATGTGGAAAAAAAACGTGTGAACTTTTGAGACTGCAGAATTCATTATGATGGAAAAGAGAGAATTTGGAGAAATTACTTACTATTTGAAACATCCTGTATGAACAAAAGTTTAATAAACTGTATTTACTATTTAGGGATAAAAAGTTTAATGTTTCATTATGATCCCTATTTATTGCTAATCCTAAGGTCTTGTAAGTTTTAAAATGTTCATCTTAGTCCTAATAATTTTTCTGACAAAAAAATAATCCTAAATCTAATAAATTTATAATAATATCTGATTAAAATGATAATAGAAAGGCGTTATATATCTTCTTTTTCAAATAATTATTTGTCTGTTCTTTACCTTTTGCTCACTGAAAAAGGCAAAAATATCGGGCCTGGCAAAGAGCTCTCCGTGCAGCGACGAGATGGCAACTTCCATTTCCTTCCGCTGCCAACTCCGTATGTCAGCAACGCCTAGAGCAACTCAATCAAAAGTAAAACCCACTTATTTCACTCCCTGCAAATCTCTCTCCACCATCGTTTCCACAAAAACAGAGCGTCGCTGCCTCCGCCGCAGCCGCCGCAGCCCAGTGGCGTGCAAATTGGACCCAAACCCTAACCCAAACCAGAGCGATGAAAAAGGAACCCCAATTCGCTCCGCATCGGGTGAAGAACAAGAAGTGGACAATTTAGGTGTTAGAGTTGCTCTATCCATTCTTCATTTCTACAAAAGTGAGTTCTCTCTTTGCTTATGCTTACCAAATACGCATTTACTCTGAATTATAAATGTATTGATTTGGAGATTTAATCAGGGGAAATATCGCCGATTTTGCCGAGAAGTTGTCGATATGTGCCAACATGTAGCGAGTATTCGATGATAGCTTACAAGAGATACGGCTTCGTAAAAGGGACCGCCTTGACCACTTGGCGTCTCTGTCGCTGTAACCCACTTGGTAAGATATGATTTCTTCTTCCATGGTTACTAGGCGGAAATATGCTTTTTTGTTCCGATGATTATTTACCTCGTTTTGATTTGACAATCTTTTCAGGCGGGTCTGGATTTGACCCTCCAAGATGGTTCGATGAGAAAGCACCCGAACAGGAGGTAGAAGAAGAAGAAGACTGAAATAAAGGGTGTCAAATCTTCCGAATTTCTTGCATTTTTACCACAATTTTGCCACTGTTTGAGTAAGTTCTAATATGCAACGAGTAGTGCAAAATATTTAAGAATTTGATATTCATATTGGTTGCATGTTTTTGTCATTTGTTGACTGATGGTGTAAAATCTACACTGTAACAAAATTATCAATAGAACAACAGTGTTCTTGAGTTTTTTATACTTTTTCCAGACGGGTTTTGATTACCTATTGTGACTTTTTTTTTTTAAAAGGGTGAAATGATTTGTTGTTTCAGATCTGTATAAACGAGTGTAAAAGATTTCACTACTCTTACCCTCAATCCAAATATTATTCTCTTAAACTAATTCAAGTTGTTGAGGTGGTAAACAACATCAACCATGATAACACTTGAATTGATGCCCATTAAATTATTGTATGATTATAATTTTTAGTTTACTTCAATAACTTATTTAATTTAAATAAATAATTATTGGATTGATTCTAAATAGTTAAAGTTTAATGGACATTGGAAATTTAACAATGGCTAATAGCCTAATATGCCCATCATTCATACAAATATAATCATGCTTTCATCAACAAATATTATTGACGCACATGCAAAATGCGTTTTTTTAACGAGATCATATTACAAAAATGATTATAACTTTAGTTAAGGGTTAAATACCCTAAATTTTTACTCTCACATTTTTAATCTATAAATTTACTTCAAAATTTATTGTCATAAAATATAATAAAAGGCTGATGTAGTAATTTTTTTTTAGGTCAAATGATGCATGAGTAATAAGTTGCTGTGTGACAATAATACTGTTTTTTCTTTAAAATTGCTTTAGACGTATTTTTGTTTAATATAGATAAGACTATTACCAATGATATTCGAACTCGAGACATTGTCCTCCATATTTTGTATTAAAAATAGATAGTTGGATTTCACATAAATGGTTGAAATGTTTTTTTATAAACACTATTTATATTTCAATCAATGATATAAAGTGTCAATCAAATGATTTATAATATATTTATAATAAACCCCCTCAATTACAAGGTATCATTGAACTTGTATTTTATTCATAAAACCCCCCATGCTTATAAACATTGACTGTGGAATGCCATCCATAGTTCATGAAAAATTGAAATTTACAAATTACCTATGTAGGAGAGTAGATTTAATTATAAAGTTTTAACACACAAGAAACTAACCCAACTCATCAAATTAAGTATGAATGTGAGGGATTATTGGTAGACCAAGAGAGTGAGGAATTAGGCGAAGTAGGAGAGGGAGATTGGTATGCTGAAGAAGATGATGAATTGTTGTTGGTTGATGATGGATTTCTAATCATAAAAGGCACCACATCTTCGAGCAACCCACCTTCACTTTCATGTACTACTACTACTGAGTTTGGGCTAGCTGACTCGGCCACGAACTCGTCGTGGGCTCGGGCTTCGACCGATATTTGTTGTTGGGCTTCTGATGATGAAGTTCTTTTGGGCTTTTTTGATAGTGGATTAGCAACATCCGTTTGGTTTGGTATGAAGAATGGATAGGCGTAGTGTAAATGTAGTCCTTCATATGTGATGATAAGGGTCTCTTGGTCCTCGCTTGACCTCTCCACTTGTTTTTTGGCACTACATCTTGGATTTGTACATCTGTAATAGCTCCTGTTTCCACCAAAAACAAATCAAATCATTTTCTTTAAGCATATAACACCAAAAATAGCTAATAATAATAATAATAAAGATGATAATGGAATGCAAAGCATTAATTACAAAATTAGTGGGTTCTAATTAAAGACTAAGGTGGTGCTAATTATTTCTTTGT